>CATIWR010186156.1:0-52615 GCA_949677035.1 Omphalea diandra
ATATAGATATATATATATATATATATATATATATATATATTTGAATATATGCATAAAACTCTCACTGATTGATGCAAATAAAACTATAAACTAATTAGTTGATGCATCATTCAGGTCAACAAAAAAACATCAACGATGCCAGAGGCATCGGGATTAGATGCAAGAGAAGCAACAATTGTAAAAGTAGTACCAGTAGGAACAACAATAGTTAATGATTGAGGAGGCAAGATGGGTGGCATAGGCATATACAAATGAGAGGGAAAAGGAATTATAGTTAGCTAGGACATGATGTGTAGCTAATCCTCCATGGCTCGCATCTGGTTATCGACAGACTAGATGTGGGCATGTAGGATGTGATCCTCTCATTTATTTGTCTCTCGACCTCTCATTGCAAGTTCTTGGTAGAAGACGGTGAAGCTGAAGAATAGCTGGTACCCAATGATTTGCCATAGAAATGAGGGGCCTAATCACCTATACCATAGATCCGACCCTTCACCTAACCTCCCACTGCTAGCAGAAAAACCTTGTGTTCATTGACCTGACGAGACTCATCGAATCCTGGAGGTGGTTGCAACAGTTGCTCATGATGTCCGAGAATACTATCCTACATTTTTTAAAGTATGAGATATATAAATATTAATTAATAAAAAATATATATAAATATTAATTAATAAAAAATAAAAAATAAAATAAGTAAATTAGCACATACATTAACTGCCCTGGATCATGCATCAACGAAGGTTTCCATGTCATGTTAGTTCGTGTGTGTATACACGAAGACATTGACGGGATAAACCTTTCGTTCCAACTGTCGAGGCTATTATGAAGGTAATGAAAAGAAGAAATTAAAATTAAAACTTTAAATCAAAAAATTAAATAGTAATTCATAAATGTAAAACATTTTCTCACTAGTCATCTGACGTGCTCAAAATGGGGATAAACCTCCTGTATGCCTAGATGGTCTTAAGCCAAGAGCTCATTTCTTAGTCCATCTGTTTAGGCTAGCTTGGAGAGACATGGCCTGAGCTTGTGAAGAACTCCACCAAATCTGCAAGTGGTCCTAGGTCTTATCAGGCACCCATGCCTCCTTGCCCTTATTTTTCAAATCATGAAGCATATTTTTATACCTCAAAATAGCCTTCTTAAAGAAGGCTCTCTGGACCAAAACATTAATCATCGGGTCCCATTTGAAACTGTTTCTGCACGAACATTAAACGCAAAAAATTAGTAAACAAATAAAATTTATTTTTTAAATAATTAATAGAATTATAAATATTACTTATCTCAAACTTCTCTCAGTATAAGGTCTTCACATACTGTGGAACCTTTTTTAAGGTGTAGCCATCACGGTAAATCTTCTGCTTGAAGATCTTTCAGCATACACATGAGCATCTATCAGATAGATGCAAACTAAACACAATTGAAAATAGAAATTAGTAGTGTTATAATTAATAAGATAACAAATAAGAAAATAAATAGAAAATATAAAAACTATTTATTACATACCTCCCATGTTGTAAATAAATATGATATCGTAGCTCAGATGCATGAATTGTATGCGCTTCATCCTGACTTGTCAGCGTCGATAGCATAGATGGATTTGAAGGAGTTGAACCGATAGGCGAAGCCAACGTTAATGGAAGTCTAGGTGTCGAAACTAGTGTGTTGGATGGTGGCATAAGCGACCTACGATCACAAGTACTTCTTCTACTTGGCATATTGCCTGGGGATGGTGTACTCGAATCGCTAGATATACGACATGACATTTGAATGTGCATATAAAATTATATATCTAATATAATGTATACAAAAAAAAATTTTCATTCAAATTTATGCATTAATGTACTTAAAAATTAAATACATTGAAATTAAATACAAAAAAAATCATCATACTCTATATCACCGTCATACATGATATATTCTGATGATTCAGATTTTGATTGTGGCTATGTTTCTTCGTCAAATTGAATATCTTTGTCTTCATCATTTAATTCGATGAACGACACACCCATATCATTTACAATTCCAGGTGGCTTGTCCTCTGTAATTTCTATAAGAGACAAATTTTATTTCATATCCTCTTGAAATTGAGCTTGAGATGATGTCTTAATAACAGATTTGTCATTTATTTCAACAAAAGAGCGAGCTTTTATTTTGAATATTGTCAATCAATCAGCTTGATCCCATCACAAATTGGGATAAAAAAGATAATTCACTTGACAAGCTTGCATTGCCAATATAAAATGTTCATATTTTTTATACTTGCTCTTGTGGTTGATGTAATTTTCATGCACTTTCATTCTAACATTAAGCATCGAATCAAGCCATTTACATTTAAACAAAATGGTTCTTTAATAAAAAATGCAAGGTGCCCCAACTGTAGCACCTTGACTAGTTGACCATAATAGTCATATACATTTTCACTGTAGTTCAAAACCTTAATACTTATTTCACTATTGATTGATACCCTATTTTCACTATAGTTTGAACTCTTAATACTTTACTATTGATTGATACCCTATTAGAATCATATTTTTTAGTGTGAAACTTGTAAACATTTATAAAGTAAACAGGATACATAGTCACACCACCTAATGAACCTTTGGAAAGATCTATAATAAATTGATTGTGATTCCATTTGTTAGATCATTTGCCAAAAAAAAAAATAAAACAACTCATTATCTACATTAATTATATAATAATTACTCTTATACAATTTATTGTTGTATTTTTAGCTAGGGTATACTTATATATGACTTAAATCAATATCAAAATTTTGTCTCAAACTTTTTATCAACATCATCGGTGAATATATTAGGAAAAGTGTGCTTCAACATGTCAATGTATAAGTTTCGTAAAATTTGCACAACATAATTTTAGTATTTTAATATTTGTATATCATTTTCAAAAGTCTAAAATAAAATGTTGAAATAGAATTATAACTTATTCGACATATTTCATTACTTTATGATATTCTTCATCTTTCAACATTTTGCTTTTAGTCTACCAAACGGTATACCTGGAGCAGTGAATATTAACAATTCCCTAGAATATTGGATATTTTAGAGTTTCCACTTTCATAATTTGAAGTACTCTTTTGTGCCTTATATAGACAAGTGGTTTGAAATAATATAAGAAAAATGATGATACTTCTTTAACTAAGTATGCATTGCATATAAAACCTTTAACTTGAGCTTTATTCTTCACATTACTTTTTAAATGTTTGAGAAATCTATAACATACATACAACACGTGAATAGATTGAAAAAGAATATAATGAAATTGAAATGACATGTACAATGAAAATTTTTGCATTTAATGTACCTCTTAAAAGGGTACATTCATTCATATTGCACAGGTCCGGTTTGTTTTGCTTCATATGCCAAGTATACAACTAAATGTTCCATTAAATAAAAAAAGCTTGAAGGGAAAATACGTTTCAAGTTACACAAAATCAAAGAAATGTTAATTTCTAAATGTGTCATGTCTTCCTCCCTGATTTTTGGTGCAGTGAGGTCTTTAAAAAACAAACTCAACTTTATAAGAGATTGTTATACTTATGAAGGCAACAACTCACGAAAAGCAATAGGGAGTAATCATTGTATAAACAAATAACAATCATGACTTTCCATGCCAAACAATTTAAGCTTGTGCATATCGACGCATCGAGCCATATTGGATATATACCCATCTGAAAATCTAATATTCCAGTTGCATTATCCCGATGTAACTCTAGATGATGATAAAATAACTTTAAGTCTTCTCTAGATTTGGCATTATCTTTATATTTCCCTTTTATGTTCATCAGTATATTAAAAATATTCTTAAACACATTTTTCTCAATGTGCATGATATCTAAGTTATGCCTTATCAAATTGGTACTCCAATAAGGAAAATCCCAGAATATACTTCGTTTCTTTCACCCACATCTTGTTCGTTTTATTATTTGACCTTTAACATCTTCAGACCCAACTTTAATTACCTTCATCAATCATAATTCTATGATTTCCTCTAGCATATCCATTCCTGACCTTAAAGGTGGAGCCAAATCTTTTACTATTAAATTCTTAAGAAAAATAGTTTTATTCCATTGTAACAAATGATAAGGTAGCAAGAATCTTCAAGCCTTATCAAATCGAGATTACTTACCTCTATCTGGAAGCATAAAGGTATCAGTATGTTCCATGCAATACGGGCAAACAAGTTTGACTTGAGCACTCCATCTAGACAACATACCATGTGCGGAAAAATCACTAATAGTCCATAGCAAAACAAGTCGCAATTGAAAATTATACTTTGTGAAAATATCATAAGTGTCCACACAAATTTTTCATAACTTTTTCAGTTCTGCAATCATAGGTTGCATGAATACATCCAACTTCTGTTTAGGATTGTTAGGTCTTGGAATCATAACAAAAATAAACTTATATTCCTCCTTCATAAACATCTATGGTGGCAAATTATAAGGAGTTAGAATAATTGACCAACATGAATATTGTTGTCCAAATTGTTCAAAAGGTTAAAACCCATCAGTGCACAATCTAAGCTGGACATTTCAAATTTTAGATGCAAATTATGGATTCATTCTATTAAAATGTTTCCATGCAAGAGAATTTAAACAATGTTCCATCACACCTTCATCCTATTCATGCTCAACATGCCATCTCATATACTTGGCAGTTGCTTCAGAAGTATACAACGTTTATAGTCTCGACGTTAAAGGACAATAATACTTTTTCTTTTATGGAACTTCTTTTTTAGAAGTACTTGATCCTTGAGGCATGCACTTGTATTTGGAAAAATCACAGAACTTGCATGTTCTCAAGTCACTGTTATCACCCCAATATAACATGCAATTATTCTTGTAGCGATGAATCTTCTCAATTGGAGGACCTAACCCTTGCATCAATTTCTTGGTGCTATAAAAACTATCCACTATCGTATGATCCTCAGGCAACAAATCATTGTACCATTGTATAATATCATTATAACACCTTTCAAATAAATAATGCTCTTATTTCATATTCATTAGTTATGCAACAAAAGATAACTTGGAATGTTTTTCACAACCAGGCCACAATTCCTCATTAACCGTATCAAGCATATCATACAACTTCTGAGACGTCGAATTGGGGCATCACTCATTCCACTCTAATCAAAACTCTGGCTTAACTACATCCATTGCCATATTATGGCATGCAGTAGATTCTAATTCACTTGGACATACATTATCGATTAGAAGTTCTAGTTCATTTGTAGTTGATGTTCCTAGACCACACACTTCACCAGGCAAATATCATTCATAGTACCCAACAACAAAATTTCTTTTCATAATATGCAATATTACTGTGTTGGATCCAAATAATTGCGATTCAGACACTTCTTATAACTACACGAACATCTAGTTTTAATTTCATCCATAAATTCAGGTTGAGACATCCCAAATTGAATGAAATGGTTCACACCTTCTAAGAATTATAGACGTAATAAACCATCATTCAACTTAGAATATATCCAATTCCTATATGTTCTCATTATAAAGTCTTAAAAATTTCAGTGTAATAATGCGATTAAACATACATATAATATTCTTTAAAAGCATACAAATTTTCAATTTTTTTAATATCTAATACTTTCTCCTTATCTCCCCTTGCTCATAAGGTAAAAACCTAACCCATTTAGAAATTTATTATCATATAACAATTTGTCACAATAATATAGCTCAGATAGCTGCTGAAATTTCAGTAATATCTCATTACAATTCTCTTAGTGCACTGAAATGAAAAATGTTTTCTAACATTTTTCATTATGCATTAAGAGAACGTATTAGGAGATACACAACTAAATCTACAACAACATATATTGTAACCTATATCATATACAACAAGTTATATTAACAATAAAATTTCTAAATTGTCCACTTTGGACAATTCGACGTAATTCTTATCATCAAATGACAATCTTACCAAATGAGTATCTAAGGTTATGCCTATATATTTTTTTATAAAATTTATAGGAAATTCAATCTAATTTTCTATAAATTACATATTATTTTGGTATTTTCGTTTTCATAAAAATAAAAATAAAAATGCAAATTAACATTAAGTCCAAATATATAATATTCAAAAACAAAATAAGATGAAATTTTATGAAATTTTTATTGAATATTACTAATGTTTTCAAAATTTTGATCTCTTATTAAATTTTTCGGGTATATTATTAATTTTATGTTATCCATGGGATATTTATTAGTTTTTTTTCTTTTTGTATATCTTTTAAAATTTCATAAATTTAAATGGGATATTAATAATTTTATTGCCAAGTTCTAGACTTTTAATAATTTTTGAGTGTTTCATGACATGCATAATTAACTTTTAATTGTTAAGGAATGTGTCCAATTTAGGATTTACAATTTTTTTTATATTTTCTTATAGTTTAAAATTTAAAGATATTTAATGCAATTACAATTTTGAGTATTTTATGACATTTCCTAATGTCCTTTCAATTTTTATGGAATGTTTTTTTATAATTTATTAAAATTTTCATTTTTTGGGGAAACTTAGGACAAGTAAAATTTTTAGATATTTTTTATTTTATGACCATTTAATAAATTAATTTTTTGTATTTTCATGGCATTCATAATTAATTTTTTAATTTTTACAAAATTTTATTTTTAATTTAGAATAGTATTAAATTTTATGAAATACTTTGGAGCATTACATTTTTTAGAATGGTATTTTTTATTATTAACCATTATTAAATTTTATGGAATACTTTGGAACATTACAATTTCAGGAATGATTTTTTATATGAAATATTTTGTAACATTCTAATTTTAGGAATGTTTTTTCAAGTATTCTTATATTTTCATAATTTTTATAAAATTATAAATTCACAAATTTTATTTCCAATTTCTCTATTTAGAAACTTAAAATTTCTCTACTAAGGATATTATTAAATTTGATGGAGAATTTACAATTTTATAAAATTTAAATTCCATTACATACAAAGATATATACATTAAAATATATCTTAACATACCAATTGTTAAATATGCAAATATTTTCTAACAACATTAGAATATTTTATATAATCCAAAATTGTTAATTTTATTCATATTTTTAAATAAAAAAACTTCTAAATAAAATACCTACATCTTGAAGTGTAGAAATTTCAAAGTCCAACCAAAAGATATATCAACCTATTCACGTAATGTAAACAAATAATTATAAATTATAAAATTTAATTAAGTTACACTAATTTTAAAAATTAAAGACATTTAGATTATTAAATTTAATGAATTTAAAATGTCAACAATTTCTCTAATTAGTTTAAATTACACGTAAATTACTAACTTTATTTGAATATAACACATTTCTATAATTTCTCATATTTCATTAAATTACACTTAAATTACTAAATTTAATTAACATTTCTAAAATTATAAAAATTTTATTGTAACTTAAATTACTAAATTTAATAAACTTATTTAATATGTAAATTTAATAAATTTACACTTAAATAACTAAAAATACTTTAAATTTACCTATTATTTGCATTTGCACTAAATTTAATAAATTTACATATTATAAAATTTACCTAAATTACTTTAAAGTTTTACTAAATTTATAAAATTTTCAAAATTCTCTACATAACACTTAATTTACAATATTCATTACAAATTTAACAAAATTAATACAATTTCTTAAATCTACAATAAAAGTATAAATTTAATTTAATTTACACTCATTCATCAAAATTAAGAGGAAAAGAGGAGAAAAAAAATAAAATCATTAATGTTTATAAGAACAAGCTAAATAAATAATAAAAATATAAAGAGATCATTAGATTTAAATAAGATTTTCTTCATTTATCAATGAAGATGCTCTTTATAATATAAATAATGCTATTTAATTTTTTTTTTTAAAAAAAAAACACCATGCACTAAAAAGTTGCTAATTTTGGTCAATACATCTCCAATTTATAACGTAAAAGTTTTAAAATTGGAATCTTAATAATCTCAAGCTCCTGTGAATATTTAAGATATATAAAAAAACAAATATGGTATTTCCAACGCAAAAACATGACTTTCCTCCTTTACTTCTTTTTGTTTTTTCGTTTTTTTTTTTTTGGCTATTTTTAGATCATTCAAATCAAATGTCAATCGTAAAATCTAATTATAAATATTATCTACACTTATAATTGTTTAATTTTTAAATATAAAAGGACTCGTATCCAATTAATTGGATAGATTGATAAACACACACCGTGATAGCTGTGGACTTGTCACCTGCGGCACATGAAAGTCCAAAAACACTTTAGAATGGCATCTTGGTGGGGACAAACACGATACAGACGTATTCATCATCATCTAGATTAACGGGGCCCCACCACCCACTACCAGAAGTTAGCTTTGATCTTTCTCCTTGTCCTGTAAAGTATTAGTCAAACCCTATCCCACCTAATCTTGTCACAGGACCTCATCCCTTACGTCACTATCTAATACCCATCTCAATGGACTTAAAGCTATCTGACCCGAGATCCGTATACGGACCCGGTGATATCTCCTCCTCCTCCAGGATTCCTCTCCTCTTCTTCCATATCCTGTAACTACAAAATCCAATAGCTCCTATCAGAATTGCTATCGCCCCACTTAAGATCCCCACACCAATCCTAGCACCCACTTCCATTTTCTTCCGTTCACCTTCCCTCACCTTAAAATACCCTGCCTTGCTATCATCCTCCACACTTAATAGTGTTTGGATCGGGTAATCCACAAAATAACAAAATCCGGATCCATTATTGTAAACCGCACCCCAACAGCTACAGTTACTTTCACATAATCCTTCACATTGTTCTAAAGACGACACCATTTTATACCCCATTAATTCCTTAAACGGCAATTCCACGCCTTTCCTCCGTAAAACCCAGAAGTCGTTTTTTGTGTTGCTTTTATTTTCTTCGTCGCTGCAAAAATCACCGTACTGAGCAGTAAAACACTCACCGGACTTAAATTCAGTCTGGCTATCCAGACACGAACACCCCGAGCCGGGTTTGCATAAACCGTAAGAACCGCAGGGATTGGGCAAGTCACACGTGTTAGAAATGGCTTGGTAATCCACATTCCATTTTGACCCATCCCACAAGTACCCTTGTAAGTTCCCGTCAGGTTCTAACCGGACAAAGAGGAACCGGTCGATGGGCATGTGGTAGCTATTAAAAGCTTGAATGTCAACAGGAGAATTACCAGTTTGGTACATACCCAAAAACCCGTCAGGTTCGACCCGGGCGAGAATCGGACCTTGCCCATCAACTATACCAGCTCGAGCTTCCAGTGCTTTGCGTTTCCAGTAGATTTGGTCTGCGTTTTGACGGAACTTCGCGTACAAAGCCATGAAGCTGTCTCCTAACCGGAGAGAGTAAAGCCCATTAGAGGAAACGAGTGACATGGAAGAGG
Source organism: Omphalea diandra (assembly GCA_949677035.1). Classification (NCBI taxonomy): domain Eukaryota; kingdom Viridiplantae; phylum Streptophyta; class Magnoliopsida; order Malpighiales; family Euphorbiaceae; genus Omphalea; species Omphalea diandra. Next base: position 9,458 of record CATIWR010186156.1, read on the forward strand.
TGAAATTCTGTGTCTCCACGAGAGTGTTTTGGGGATAATGGAAACTTTGCCATATTACATTAGGCGAAGTGTCATCCTTTAGAATTTGTAAATTAGAGGTGTTGAGGAGAATAACCTTGTCACCTTTTGTTGCGGTTGACCATAACACTCCTGATTGTTGCTCTGAAATCACAAGACTGCCATTGAAGAAGAGCCGAGTTCGATCCGACCACCGTGGCAAAGTGGATTTTGTTATGTTAGGTTGCCAGAGTGGTTGAAGAGAAGGGAGGTGAATAACGGTGAGGGCAAGTTGCACTGAGTTGACTCGGAGGAAACCGAGTGACAAATTGCCAGTCGAGTCGTTTAGTAGAGACTGAAACGACGTGACTGATGGGTTTGGCGTAGCACTGAAGCCCATAGTAAGCTTTTGCGTGGCGGTAAAAGCAAAAGCGTGCGGCCATGCAGACGTGGAGATGAGAAGAGAGATTATGAACAGGAAGAGGAGCTGAGGTGGACGTAGACGAGTGACCGCCGAGTTGATGGGAGTCAGTGATTGTGTATTCATTTTGGAAGAGATGAGAGGTAAGGAAGATGGAGATTAAAGAGTTCTTAAAAGCAGATGATTAATTAATTTACAATCATTTGTTGAGTTGGTAATAAGGCAGGAAGGACCGAAAGTTAATATAAATGAACTAATCAAATATGGATTTATTTATAGATCCATAGAAAGCAGATAAAAAAGAAGAATGGATTTATTTATTGATCCACAGAAAGCAAATAAAAAATAATGATAGAAGAACTCGTCTGTTGGGCTGTTGCCACTTGAACGAAATGGGCAACTACAGCAGTATTGCATTACAACTAACTATACATAATGTCGTTACAGTGGACCCCAGACTAAGTCTAAAATGCAACATTTTTTTTTTTTTTGTGTTTTTTGTGGTTGTGTCACGTGCAAGAGATAGAAACAAAAAAATTGTGCAATTTCTTTTTTGTTATTTTAATTTTTTTATGTTATAAATAAAATTTTTGTGTGTTTATATATGTTATAATTTTATATGTTATATATAATTACATTAATACAATATGTAATTTTTTTACATATATATTATTATAAATACATAAATATACATAATTAAAAGTTTTAAAAATAATTCAACTATATTTATACACAAACTAATATAATTTTCTGCATAAACATTATTTTTAATAATTTAGTTTTAAATTTAAAAAATTTTATTATTTTACTAACTCTACTTGAATAAAATATTACTATAAATAAATCATACATAATTTAATATTGAAGCTCACTAAAAAATATTTATAATAGTAATTATCATTATTATTACTTGAATAAAATTTTCACATAAATAATATGATTAAATTTCAAACATAAAAATACAGTATATCATAATCACATGTTCTTAAGTAAATTGAAAATTCACTTTAAACTATTTTACTATTCTTAAAATTAAATTAACTATAATACCAACTACATACATATGTACCCAAATAATTTTCGCTAATATAAATTACTCCTACATTATTTAGTCAAATTAAATTTAAACTTCTAATTAATTACCAATAACTATATTTCAATAACTCAAATATTGATAACTATAGACAAAATATAATTTGCAAATTTTGCGATGTTATAAAAGCTATTGAACAGCTGAAAAGGCTCCTAATGTCTTTATTGTGAGCACAACGATCAGTGTGATTGAATAATCAATAATGAATGAAATAATGAAAAAACAGTCTTACACTGTTTTGTTAACTTCATCATATTCCATAACAGGAAAAAAAATAAATAATTGATAATAGATATTATTTTCCATGGACGATTTCAATTACCGCGATGTCGAGCTAAGGGTTTTGTGTGAATTGATGTGTTGTTCGTATAGGTATATCACTGTCATTAAACTCAAGACACCATACAGTTATACATGAACAACTTCATACGTCACGGGTGAAAAGTGGCCATATATGCCGCTTGTTTTGTTCTAAAAATTGCAATTATATATTTAGCTTTTTAATATGAGGACGTTATATATGTGTGTCCATATTATGATTGGTAATGTAACCTCCTAGTGGAAGTAAGTAATCGGCATAATTTTTATATACAACCATAATCAAATGGCTGATTTGAATGGTTTAGTTCGATGCGTTGGGCTTTTCCACCCAAGCGAATAGGGTATGCAAAGCAATTGAGATATGCAATGAAAACGCATAATTCATTTCATATTTCGTCCACAAACAATGCATGGGATATGGACTGACTGAAATTGTAATGTTGGAATACGATGCAATACTAATTTTTCCCATTTATTGTATAAAGGGAAAAATCATTTTAGACCCTAGGTATCAAACATGTATGGGAATTTGGGAATGTGCTTCAATTGCTCTACAGGTATGGACTACACTATAACCCCATTCAGTTCATTGCAGTGCACCTTGACCAAATTAACATGTGTCATGCCAATATCATGCAACATAATATAATAATGAAATAACTATATTTTCATTACCATGTTTGACACATACTTGATATGCAATCTAACTCATATGATATTGAATATATTCATTGACAATTACAGAAGAATAGTCAAGCTATATGAAGTGAGTTGCATGCCCCCACGTCAAGTCTGGTACATTGTGTCCTATTATGTCCAACATTTTTGCATATCAGGCATGGCTTTGCCTTGCCTTTTCTCCTGCCTACATTTTTTATCGTCTCTTTAGATCTTACGATTTCGGGATCACGTACGCGCACCCTTGGTGGGAGAGCATCTAGTTTGGCACTTTGCGAATACCCGACATCTGTATCATTGCATAATTGGGACGTGACAATGTCTATCTGCTTAATTGTTTTCATATACATCTCATTTGAGGTGGATCTAATATGGCACAATCTTGTACAGTGTGCATGCAACAACATAAATCGTTGTGCCTATAAGTCAGCCACCGACTAGGAAATGGTGAAGTCAAGTTATGTGTGAAAGATTTGGCATTTTAGAACCACCTTTTCTTTATCATTATATCCGAAACTTGGGCTAGATTAACAAACTTCATTACACAGCGCATATGGCTACATGGCATTCCCTCGCATTCAAAGAATCTGCATGTGCACATTAATACGCTGTCTATGTGTCTAAATGTCACCACATTGCCATTGTGCATCTGTTTTCCTTCATTACATTCTTCAATCTAGTATAAGTTGAATTGGTCATGTAATTGCAACAAGTTCGGTGTTAATGTTGATTCTTGAGCTATTTGGGTGCGAACCTATTGTAAGCAATCAAGTACATGATATGTATATAAATAAATAAGGTCTATCAATGATTATAACATAATATATTTACGATTAATATATTGGTAGTTGTTTGCATAAGGTTGATATATATGGGTATATGTGTGTTTGTATGTATAAAATTCTGACCTCCTAAAAGACCTATCTAGTATATACTGATGCGACATGTGTTGGGTAATATTTCACCCAGCAAATTCACCCAATAAATTTATAGGTAAATAAAGAGTGAAAGATTGTACTAAAAAATCACATTATAGTTGATTTTTAGGAAAGATTGAAGAGGTCATAAGCAACTACACTTAAAACCCAACCTCCTTAGACATAATTACCCTAACAGTAATTTAACAGGACAATATATCACTACAACTATACTCTACAAAATAGCTATTGAAAAATAAAGACAAAAATAAGAACACTAGAATTTAACGAGGTTTGGCCAATTATGTTTACGTCCTCAGACAGTATCAAAATTATATTTCGCTAAAAAAAATACTACAAAGTGAAATATTACAAAAGATGGAGAAATATTAAAAATTGTTTAAGAGATGAGTCGGCAATTTTGGGATGATCAAACTAAAGGAATTAAGACTTCATTTATAAAAAAAAAAAACTTTCCTTCATTTTGTTATTTCTCTGATGTGGGATATCAAAATGAGCCAACATAGTAAACAACATGCACCTTGATACGATGCAAATGAGTGCACAAAACGATCTTAGAATGTTGATTGTTGAAATTAGATTATGCTTCAATATGGCGGGTCAGTCACAATGCCCTACTGAAATGTGTTACAAATTTATATAACCGTATTTTAGGTTTGACAAACTAGTTGAGATATGCATGCATAGACGTGCATCATTGACTTCTTGTCATTCTAGCATAAAAAAATGCCCTTGCAAAATGTTTCAGTACATATATGCCTTTTGTCATACATCTCGTGTGCCCAGTCATTATGCTGAAGATTGCAGTCAGATATAAAGTTGGACCACATATATTCAAACTCAACTTCAGTCATTACGTTCATCATGCATCTTTTGAAGTCTGAAGGGAAATTTGGATATGGGCAAGCCACTTGTGTATTGCACCAAATGTGCCATGTACATAATCAGTGCTTTGTTTCTTGCATAATGGTTTGTAGTGTTGATCTTATTGCGTGATCTCCATCTATGATAATGAACACTGGTTTTTTGCTACCCATTGCATGCAGGAGCCGAAAAAATCCATTCAAATGTCTGTGTTTTCTCATCCGACACCAGGCCACACCCAAAAACAACACTTGACTTATTATGGTTAATACCCGCAAACACAAGGGGCATATTAAACATATTTGTCTTGTATGTTGAGTCAGAAACCAATACATCTCTGAAATGAGCGTAATCCCGACGGAAAGTGGAGTCTGACCAAAACAAAGCGCATAATCTATTATCATTATTAACAAAATACATGCAATATAGTCCAGGATCAGCGTCTGCAAGAGCAGTCAAATAAGTGATTGCAGTCTCAGTATCGCCTTCACAGACTTGTGTCCTAGACTCTGAGCATATGAAATTGTATAAATCCATTTTGGTGAAGCCAACTTTATGAAAACCTCCACAGCTGTCTAACAAATAGTCCATAATTTGCCCGCTTTTGATGCCAACTGATTGGAGGTTGATTTATGCGATGGCACTGTTGAAAACTTTATGATGTGTTCACAAAAATTGTAGTTGATTTGCTTCAACCATCGGATGATTTTGGGTGTCGACGAACTTGGTTAGCTGATATTTACTGATATTTGTGTCAAATTTAATATGAAATCCAGCTATACATTAACATCGTGTTAGTGACCTGGGCTTACGAATCCTGTTTGTCCGGTGAGTATGCTTCTTAGCCCTCTCCCTTTCATTACTGCACACCCAGTTCCGATATCGTATCATACTTGTTGTAAGTACCCGAACCTTATGATGGCGTCGTACGTTGAATCCCATGCTAGATGCGTATGCCATATCGAACTTTTCAGCCTCTTTAATTGTCTCGAATGACAGTGCCATTGTATCTTTTGTCTCCTAATCATGGATATTCTTATTAATCTTGGAATACAACAGCGACGCATTTCGTAAGGGAACAATCAAAGATTCACCTGAATGGAAGACGTCCTCACTCCTGTCCGAGGATTCATTAACTGTAGCATTTTTATTGACGAACTTGTTCTCACAAATCAACACATCCGAATCAAAGTCATCAACCTGATACAGAATGTTCAAATCAAGAGGAAAATGTGTTGGTTTGCTCCGTCGTATCGATTCCATGGAGCAACACTTTGTATGTTCAAAGTACAAAGCAAACGAGGGGGTGGACTGATCTTATTTATTTGAAAATGATGCTTGGTATAGTTTTATCAACTATACAAATAGTGATCCAGTGCTCTAATTACACTTGGAAAGGAAATTCGTCTGGCTAACATGAAAAGCAAATGTGATTAAAAAAAAACCAATCAAATTTTTTTATATTCTATTTACCCATAATGTCAAGATTGTGATGATATTTCTTATCAATAAAATTTTTCTACTTGATATTTACTTATAATCTTATTCTATTCGATAACTAGATTGTAGTCCTTTCTTTTTTTTAGTTGGTATAGTCAAATTTACAATTAATTTTTAGTCTTAAATTAATTAGAATATTTATCTTTTTTATGCTATGTAACTATCTTTTTTTTTCGAAACAACATCAAAATTGATTTTTATATTTTTATGAATAACATAATTTATAATTTTGAAGTAAAAAAATAATATCGTATGTCAAGTAAATTGAGAAATATTTCATAACAATGAATAATCACATTAATAAGCACTTATAATTTTTTGTATAATCTTCCACTTGTGTCACTATACATATTCACTCAATATCCCTATCAAATTGTTTTATACTTTTGCACAAAAATTAAGAATTGTATTAACTAGTTGTTATTACATAAAAAAAATACTATATTACCCTTAATTAATTATCTCCACAAATTTTGGTGCATCTTTAAAATTATAGTTATATCATAGAGGATGAAAATGATGGAGTTGGAAAAAATTAATTAATGTTTATGGGTAATTGTACATATATTAAGAAACAAAAACTCTTCTTATTAACGACGTATATTACGAAACGTAAGGAGTACTGTTTAATAACTTTTATATAGGAAAATTGCTATATCAATGAAATGCATGCGGCCATAAGTAGAAGTTGATATAATGACAGAGTATGGCAAACGTTATAGCATTCGCAACACTAAGTTTGTATATAACATTGAAAGAAACAAATTTATAGATGTATCTTATTTGTAATAATTTATAAAAACATAATTTGTAAATGCTTATATAAACGACGTAAGTCCATTAATATAATAGCTTAATTCATTTGATACAAGGATGTGCTATAGAAAATTAAATGTTTGTTATAGTATAAAAAAAACAACACATATTTCCACAACAGCATTTATTTTACTGAATTTTATAGTTAGTATATACGTATTTAATAGTTAGTATATATGTATTTTGCTGGCAACATAAAAAAATATTTAAAAAGTATATTTCATATGTAGTCGCATATAATGATTAAAGTTGGCAATTTTTGACTTGACAATAAAACTTGATCCAAATGCGCTAGCAAACGATGATGCAAGCCATATCCGAATCGGGAAAAATTCTATATGACTCGAAACAATTTGAGGTGGGTTGGATTGATTTATTGTCAACCCAAAAGTCAGGTCAAAATTTATCCAAATGTAAGGCTGTAATCGGTATACCGCGAATACCGATACTGCCATTTTTCACAATATCGCCCAATACCGACACCTTAAAATTATAAAACCGATACCGATACCGTTGATGATGAAAACCGTAAAAATCGATATCATTAAAATTATGCGGTATTACCGATACCGAAAAGTCGAGTTAACTCATTTATTAACCATGGATGAATGATTCAAACTGAAACCGATATTGATACCCGTAAACTTTTTCAATCTATAAAATATCCATACAAAAAATTTCATTATCAGTATACTGACGGTATACCGCTAAAATTTTTCTAAAACCGAAACCGAAACCAAAAAATTTTAAATCTTAATATCGAAAATTTTCGATTACTCATGATTTCGGTTTCGGTTTGGTTTGGCGGTATATTGTTTAAAAACCGTGAAACTTACACCCCTATCCAAATGGGTCATTCCATATCTAGGGCTGATTGACACAATGATAATATAAAAAAAAATTAGTTAATTGTTATATATATATATATATATATATATATATAATAATTAAAGTAAAAAATGAAATAAATATATTTTACAAGATATTAGATTATTTAAGGAGTTTCAAATTCCACATACGATTCAATTTTATTTTACTTCATTTTGAATTTTATTTCAAATATAATGATATTTTGTAACCTATTTAGTACAAAGCAAACGTATTTATTGTGATAAAATCATATAATCATAATTTTTATAATTATTTAATATTGTTATAAAAATATTATTATGACAATATGACTGATGAAATATGTGATTCCGTGTGCACTGGATATTTGGTGACAATATATTGATACCAAATATTATGTTGAAAGAGTTTATATCATTATCTATGTTATATTCTCATTTAGTATAACAAAAATTTGATATTTTAAAATTTTTTGGACTCAATAATTCAAGAAATTCAAAAATTTTTTTGAATTTGCAATCGTATTGAAAGCTTATAATTGAATTAATTTCACTTTAATTTAATGAATTGGTTCTAATTATAACCCAAAATAAAATGGTGAGAATATTGTATTATTTAAAATATAAAAATTAATTTTGTAAGGAGAGGTTGAGAGGAATTTGTTTAATTAGAGATTGAGATATTTTATTAAGTATAAAATTTAATTATAAGTTTTATTTTTAAATTTTAAATATATAACAATAAAATACATCATATAAAAGTAAATAATAAATTTAATTAAGCTAAAATGGAGATTAAATTTAATATACAATAAAAAAAGTATCATATGAATTACGCTAATGTAATTGATTTTTTAAATATTTCGTATACGTTTTTAGTTTAAATAGTTTTAGAAAATTATTATTTAAGATTTTAAAATTATTCTTTTTAAAAAGATTGAGAGGAATTTAAAAATATATATATAGACTAAGATATTTTATGAAATATTTATGTATATTTTAAATCTAAATATAATATGTAAATTCATAAAAATAGAAGTACATAATCAACTTATTTATGAAAAAATAGGATTACATGGAATAAAATATAAAATATCATATTAATTAAGCTCGCTCTAAACTTAATTTTGAGTTTGATTGAATGATTTGAAAAATTATTAGAGTCAACTGAGTCTAAATATACGATTTACTAACTTCTATTTTTGACTTGAAATATAAATAAAATCAATTCATAACTTTATGTTGTAATTGACGTAATTATAAGCTTTAAATACAATTAAAAATCGCATAATATTTAGATTTTTTCAATCATTAAGCTAAATTATGATCACATAGTTTTTAAATGATTTAATACATACAATACATTTATCACAAGTTTACTTAATTTTCATAATAATAGATAAATTTAATTTTGAGCACGATAAAATCATATATTAAGATAAAATGAATTTTATTACATAAATTTTTATCATAATACATCATTTTTTTTAGTTGTTTGCTATTATTGGACATTATATGTTTATTTGTATATTAATTTAAATTATCATATATTACGTGAATATAATTCTATATGGACTTAATTTAATTGCTTATTTATATTAGTATTTAGTCATTTGCTTAGAACAATTAATTATATTTAATTTATTAAGCATTTAAACATAATTAATAAATTATTATTTTCTACTTAACAAATTATGAGAAAGTATTACATAAATAATATAAATAAAATACTGCAAAAATAATATAAATATTCAAATGTACATTCAAAAATTGAATACTCAATGACTTGATTTGACTCAATTCAAACTTAAATTTAATTTTTATGAGTAAACCCAAAGCCCATCGACGCCCGAGAGGAAACCCTTGTGACATGGCGAACCTGATTGGTGACCCGTACTCACCCGAAAGCCAAGCGACTGAAAAATACCTCCATTATAAAATGATCAGATCCAAAAACGATCCATCTGCCACTGATCAGTTTGCCGCCTATAAATTATTATTGAATATTAATGTTACAGTATTCACTACGTTAAATTTTCGTAGTTTAATATGATTAATATATAGTATATATATTATATACTATTTTATATATATATATATATATATATATATATATTATAATAATAATAATATAATTGTTCATATATATAGTGTATGTATTTCATTAATTACATATTTTACTAATTACTCTGTTATTATATATTTTCGCATACCATTTTGGTATAAAATATATTAATATGTATAATTGTGTAATATAACGTTGCATATTATTATTATTATTATTATTATTATTATTATTATTATTATTATTATTATTATTATTATTATTATTATTATTATTATTATTATTACAGGATATAGATAAAATCATCATCTGAGGAAGAGATTTAAAGGTATATGGCATATTGATAATTATTATTAAGTATCAATATTATAATGTGGCTAGTATTGTTGTAGTAGTAATTAATAACATGACAATATTATTAACATTTTGTTTATTATTATTATTTATTAATTTACATTTTCTTGGTACATATTGACAATAATATTTTATATTCTATTGTGTGTTTTCAGTTAGATAAATATAATTCTAATATTTTTTAAAATTAAATATAAAAAGTTCATGATGTGATATATAGTTAAACGGCGTTTTACATATTTCTATCTAGACTATATATAGTATATATGTTTATCACTATATATACTTTTAACTATAATTATTTAGTGTATTATATTTTAACAATACATTATTAACACATAAAATAATACTAATACAATAAATGTTAATATTCTACACAATTTAATTATACACTTTGCTAATACTTAATTTACATGTCTTATTTGAATAATATATCATCCATAAAAGTATTTAATGTCTTTATTTTAAGTTACATATAATAGATTTATTAAATTTATGCATGTACACACAAAGTTGTGTATATAATTTATGTATATGTACTAAATTTATGTGTCTAATTTGTAACTTATTTCAACAAAGTTGTATTATTAGTTAAAAATAAGTAACATCCCAAGCAGTGTGTCAAATCATACAGAGAGACGAATGAAATATGTTATGGGAAAAAGACTGTTAACATGGTCTTTCATCATATATCAAATTATATTGTATCACCATTAAAGTTTTAGTCAAGGTAAAAGCATGTCGTATAAACTTTATTTTGATTCATAAACATACACTGAATAAAATCTGCGTAACACTAAACCATTTTCGTCTAAAGAGCAAACAAAAGACTTACTTTTAATGGCACACAAGTATATAAAAATAAACTTTATGCAAAATCAGCTTACTTGCACCCTCGTAATATATATATATATATATATATATATTACGAAATCCATATTTCTATTGGTTAACACAAAAGCACCGAAAGTTTATTAAAAATCTAATTGTGCAATAAGAATAATATACCTGAACTAAGTACATAATGTACATAGTGAACAACATGAGTGTACTTTAGATCATCATAAATATAGAAGATCATTACAACTTTTTATCACATAAGTTAGGATCGAAAATTCAATGTACATATTGTTTAAATTTGATGTACCTTTTTTAATAATAATAATGCACTTACGGAATAATAACAATATATTTGATATGAGAAAACAATGTACCAACAATACAACTACAATGTACTTAGAATCATAAAAAATGTATAAGATTATTTTATTACAGAAGTCAAGATATAAAACCAATATACATACTGTAAAACAAAGTCAGTGTACTTTCTCAAGAGTATTAATATTCCTCCACATCAAACGTTATGTGTCTGTTGTTCAAAGTTAATGTGCATCTTGTCTAACATCAATTCTCGCACAATTCATTAATAATTTATGTCCATATCAACATCAAAAATATTGATTGAAAAAATCAATTTATTAAAAATATTTATTCAAATATTTATTAAAATTATGCTTAAAATGATATGTATTGATATTGAAATATTTATTGAAAAAAAGTCATTGCATTATAAAAAAATGATAGACATATTTATTAAAACTATTTATTAAAGAAGAGATGTTGAACAAAAATTCTGCAATTTTTAGAACGACAGAAAACTTTGAAAGCAAACAAATCAAAACTGAAAATTTTAAATTGTCGATTCAATTGGAAGGGAATAAAATGCGCATACCCACACATGTTGAAATTATAAATCCCATTGTGACTGAAAGTAATTCGACGAAAACGCAAAAAATGAATGCCTATTGAAGCTAAAGGCATGATACAGTGTAAATAAATGTCTATGGTATAATTTGTAGCTAAACATAATGTGTATAATGGATTATTTGCTCACTGTAAGTGACTACCATCACAATATAGTCATTATCAATATTCATATAAAATTTTCCCACAAAACATATATTCATATATAGATTTTGTATCAAATAATAAGACATTATCAATACTTATCTAAAATTTTTCCCAAAAAAACATATATTCGCATTTCTGATTGAACTGCACTATCCAAATACCTCAAAATTAGAGCGGTAAAAAACATCCAAAAATGTTGGTTTATGAGTAACTCGGTAATGATGCACAATTCAATTCATCTAGGAAAATGCGAGATGTGCTTTCTTGCAGGACAAGCTGCGCCTTTTCTATTGGGTTTCCTGTAAATCTAATGATTGATATTGTATTAGAAAAATGATGACAAGATTCTTGTATACCTAAAATGTACGTCTAACCTAAGCGGCGCTTGTGCAATAACATGCCACGTGTGAAGCCCAATACGTAAATTCAAAAGCCTATAAGGAGTCCAGACCAACTAAACCTTTGTTCGAGTCCACATCTGCTTCTTTGGAGACCCAGTCCTCTAATGTGTCAATTGCATTTAATGTGAGTTCAATCACCACCGGCAATAAGTTGTTTCTTCCCTGCAAAAGAGAAAAAGGTCATCATAAGATGCTCTTCATAATACAATATATTAAAACATTGCATGGCCATAAAATCTGCCACATTAAAGCTTCAATGAGTACTATGTTTCGATTAACCTTTGACCCAAAAAAAAACAAAGTTTCTATTAGCAATATGGTCACCTGAGCCCTACCACGGTATGATATAATACGACATATGTCCCCTATTGTCCCAAAAATGTGCAATGCTTTCTTTGATAATTCATATTACGAAATTTGAGGATATGTTATGCCAATATTATGGTTCTTCCATTGAAAGTACCTTGTTATCACTCAAGGTTCATATTGAAAGTACATTGTTAAAACAGTTAGATATATTTCTATTAGGCCGCAAATACATTATTTGGGGAAGCAGACATATAGCATTTGATATGAAAGTATATTAATTCTCATGAGAAACTACATTGAATTTGTATCGAAAGTTCATTTGTTTTTTATCTTATGCAGTAACAATTTCTACTGATCTTCTACAAGCTGATGCTCCTAAGTACATAGGTGTTGCAGTCTATGTACATTATGTTCTTATTTTAAGTACATTATTATTACCACACAAACATTTTTTTTTATTCATGATACACGATTATTGATTTACTAATACAAATTTTTTCATCTGCAAGTTAGTTGGTATTTATCACTATGAAATTTAGTTAAATGAAAAGTTGTATGTAATATTTTTTTTTAAAATATATGAATAGTTATATGATCTAAAGTTTTAAAATTATTAGGTTCGTTTACTTTTAAAACTTTAACTTAAATAAATTTTATATAAAAATTAACATTTAAAATTAAAATTCAATCAAATGAAATAATAATATAAAATTTGAACCAAAAACTAGCTAAATATTGTTAGGAAATTTGTGAAGAATTTCACACGCGTAGTGGAAGCAAAATAAATAAATAAAAGGGCAACACAAGAATTTTATGTGGTTCAATTTCTCAATAAACCTACATCCACGTTCCATAAGGAATAGTTCACTATAACTCTTATAACAACACACTACAATTTTTAGACGAAAAAATTGTAAAACCTCTCACAAAATATTTTGAATTCTCAACTAGCTCTAAATAAATATACAAAAAAAACAACTGCTTGCTCTCTCTCTAACTCTCACAAGCTTAGGATTTTGCTCTCCCCCGCATGATCCATTGATCATCCCTTATTGCCTATTTATAGGCAAAATCAAAAGGCCAATTTTGCCTAAGTGAGGCAACAATTTTGCCATCCCAATTTCCTTTACCATGAAACAATTTGCTTTATGGCTAAGGTTTCATTTTTTTAATGATTGTGGCCCTCCATGTGAAGGGACTTCTATAACAAATATTTCATTATTTTATTATATTTTCAGTAATAAAGAGAAAAAATAAAAAAAATATAAGAATTTTTAAATAAGGAAAAATTAAACATAAAAAGGGTTGAATTGTAAAAACAAAAGGCTAGGAAGAAAGGATCGATTTATGCTCTCATGCATGTAGGCCGACCGGACTATTATGATGCTAATGAAACACATGTCAAAAAAGTAATTTGACCAAAATGCAAAAGCTAAAATTGGATGCGTATTGAAGTGGATACATCTCTCCTTGACCCGTGTCCATTGCCTATCATGCATCCTGCATTCAAAGTAAAATTCATCGTTTCATTTAAAAATTCAACACCTACCACACACGTGTATATAATAATTGTTTTGCAACTTTCAATTTTTTTTATCATCTTTTTTACAACTTTCATAGTTTAAATCTCCTTTTTTTGTTATTTTTTTTTAATTTTTCTTATTTTATGAATTTTTTCTATTTATTATTGCAATTAAAATAAATTGATGCAATATTTATCTCGTTCAATTCAAATTTTATATTATTATTTAATTTTAATTTTACAATATATATATATATATATATATTAAATAAGTTCAATTTTAAAAAATAAATAAACCTGATAATATAAAAACTTAAGATAAACACCAAAATCAAAATAAATATAGCTAAACACCGAAATCAAAATAAATATACTAATGAATCAACAATAGTCGACCTTCAATAAAAAATAATAGATCTAGAGTAATAATAATATACTTGAAATAAAAAATAATGTATCTATAGTACAACACCATTATGCATATAAAACAATAACGGTGTATCTTAAATAAAAAAATAATGTACTCAAACTAATAACAATGTAACTAAAAATAAGAAAACAATTTACCTAGTATATAACACCAATGTACTTACCGCACAACGTAAGTGTACTAAGTATATAATATTAATGGACTTCTAATATCAAATGATATGTGTTGTAATTTCAAATTAATGTATATATTTTTCCATATTATGTACTTGGATCACAACATAAATATACCTGCAACACAACACAAATGGAGCTAAATGGTTGAATAATGCACCTCAATCAAAAAAAAACAATAGATCTAGAGTAATAACAATGTTTATAATAAAAAAATTTATTAAAAATATGGTTAAAAATATGCAGGCACTAACTTTCATTTCCTTTTCTTACAGTGAGCAGCATAAGAAATGGATTTGGAGCCAATGATGACCATCGTGTCCTTGCTGAAGCACATTATGAGCAGGATTTTAGCAACACTCGCAACTTTTTCGGTTAAGGACCTCTGCAATGCTAAGGCAATATGCAAGGATTGATACGATGCATGCAATGAGCCAGAGGTCTATCATAAGGCAAACATTGAATTTTTCCCCATCAGATACGATCCATCTGAGTACGAGCGACATTTCCTCAAAAAGTGCGAGGACGTAGGTAACGCTGGACTATTGTTTTCCAGAGGAGGGTATTATTTCTTTGTTAGGATTAACCTTAAGGATGGGATGCGATTGTTGCATATGGCTGCATTACAAGGTCATATTATGGTCATCTACGTCTTTTGCATCTTGTCTATCGCACATGATTCGCTTGAAAAACATCTTGCTTTACAGATGCTTAGTGAATTATTATCAACTCATGGTTTGGATGTTGTTCAAGTTTGTCGATATGACGCATGCTACATGACAAGGAGTATGCTGGTCTGCAATAGGATGGATTGGGTAATAGTTAACCATCAGGATGAAGTAAGGAAGAAAGTTAGTGCCTGCATATGCAACACGCATGATGATGGCGCCTCAAGAAAGATGAGGGACAAACGACAGAACGATCAGTCATTTGATGATGGCTCCCCTGGTGCAATATCTGTAATAATTTAGGATTTAGTACATAGATTTAGAATACCAATTTAACAGTTAAGCGGAAACAAATTGTGTATCTGTTTGGGCGTTGCATCTCAAATTGTTTTGTGCTATAATTGCGATCACTGAAAATTAAACACTGAGATAATAGGTCAGAAGTGTTGAAAAAGAGAGCTAAATCTTCTTCTCATTGACCTTTTCACAAGTCGACTACAATGGGTGTACCAAATAGGGTTATTATCATGAAGCCAAAACGGGGGATCTAGCTTATTTATAATAAATTTTAACAGGTCCACCCATTATAGGTCTATGTTAAAATAGGTCTACACTGACTGTCTTTTACATCGGCCTACAAAAAGTGTTACAAGCTCATAACTCAATTGATCACATTTTAATTGGGCTTACCCCCAATCAATAAATTATATTATTTAGTCCGTTTTATAAATAATTAAAATAAACTCATAATTAATATTAGCCCACACAAAAATTCTAACAATATTTGCCTATGGGACCTAGAGAGTATGAGGTTTGTCAAATGGTTTAGGGGCATGCACTTCGCATTCTGGTAGCAACACAGTTTTATGCTGAAGTTTTATCGAAACATAAGCTAATATGCTCATTTCCACTTTGAAGTGGACTTAGTATCTGTTGTCTGTGGAGACATATAGGTTTCGTTTTTTGGTATTCATGTTCATGTGTTTATTTTTATTGCATGCATGCTTAATGATTGTGTATGATGATGTTTATATATGGTGCATACAAAATATAGCCTGAATGATTGGTGACTTGAACCTTTTGTCCCAATGAATCATATTCAAAATTTTTTTATTAATTTCAAAAAATTGATGCATTCAAAATCATTAGGGAAAATTGTCATGCTGTTTGCAAACATGTTGACTAAAGAATATGCCGCTGTAATTTTTCAACTAGAATGCATAACATCTAAGAGTGGCATATGGGGTGAACTTGTTAGGAAACCCCATACTCAATTCAAATGTGTAGAAACAACTTATTATTCTGGCATATGGAGTGCACTGGTTATCAACCCCAATGCATTAATCGAATGCACACCAAAAACAACATATTACCCTGGCAAAGGAGTGTACTGGCTAGGCAGCGTGTCGTGTCATGGACCCATGCCTTATCCACCTTGCAATATTGGTCCTAGCTACAATATGTGTACAATTTTCCTGTTTCGGGGAACTACTTGTATTAACTCGTGAGGGATTTATAATTTCAAAATAACGACCTATTAGGTTTCCTTGCAATAGGCCTAATTTTTTTTATCTCGAAGTTAATTTTCTTATTCAAAATCATAGGAATTTGTGTTTGATATCTCTATTGTAATAAAGATTTTTACTAAATATTTTTAATAAATATGTCTATCATTATCGCTATATTGCAATGAGAATTTATTTTTGTGTTTAGTTTTTTATATTGTATATTATTTGAAGTTAATCATTTTCAGTATAATTATGTCCTAAATATGTAAAAATGGATTAAGATATTTAATGTTAATTAGTACTTAAATTCTTAATGAATAGTAAGAGAGTTGGTCTTGTACCGCAAGGTGTTTCATATAAACTTCAAATATATATGGACATATTTTGAGGTAGCTAATATATTACTTTGGAACAACAAACACATAGCGTTTGCTATGAGGGTAGCTTATGTAAATAAAGGATAACACACATAGCGTTTGCTATGAGGGTAGCTTATGTAAATAAGGGATAACAGATAAAAAGCAGGAGGAGATAGAGTCATATGATAACGCATGTTTTTCATTTTGTTTAATTTTTTTCTCCCCTCGTGTCATGGCAATAATATTAGTTCATCGCCAAGTGCCATTCAACGTGGAGCATTAAGTTATATAAATGAATGACATAGGAATGTGTGGTACACGGGGATTATTCTGGACGGGTTTCTTCACAAGATATAAAGTTGATACGTTGTTGTGGTACATATGAAATACATCGAACGCCATTTATGAAATTTACAATTCACAGATCCATATTCTGTAGATCAAACATCTTGGTATAATATGTTTATTATCAACATGAGTCGCGTTGCCGTTTAAGGATCAAAGTCGCATATGGAGGCTTTGGATGAGACTGTCTAGGAGTGAATGCCAGAGTTTGAATCTCTCTAATGAGATACCGTCAGCCCAAAAAAAGGGGAAAAACACACCATCATAAAATGCAGTAGCGATTTCATGGTATTTCCCCTCCAGAACATCTGTGCCAACATGGACCGTCTGAAACATGGCAATACGTTTTCCACCGTTTATATCGGGGAAGGGGGGGGATGGGATCTATTTCCACTACAATCTATAATTTAAAAATTGTCATTTTACTTTTTTGTTTGCCTAAAATAGTTGTTTGTTTTTTAAAAATTTGTACTCGTAAAATTGCAGTCATAGTTTTTTCCTGCTTGCAAATATTTTATAATTAAATATGTTATTATAATTTTACACAAGCACACGCTGTGAATGTACTGGAATAAAACATTTTTCACTACTATCCAATGTAAACATTTATTTGTGCCTCCCCCACGAAATGTGGCTTATGCTAAACTTCTTACTTCTCAACCACCAACTAGCAGCTCTTGGTTTGTTTTATTTTTTTGATTTTTGCTTGTTGTAAACTAAGGGGGGGCTGGCATGCCCCTGCCAAAACAGAAAATTGCTGAGAATGTATGGAGGAGGAGAGGGTTAGATGGTTGTGGAGAAAGACCAGCCTTTACTAGCCATGGTGATAAAGAAAAAGAGGGCGCTGAGCCCCCCTTCGAAACCCAGAAAACGATAAATCTATGTGAAAATAAAGCCAAGCAAATGGCATCACATGGACTCCAAAATGAAACTGAGACCATCCGATTTTTCTGTGCTTAAATCATGATTTTCTATTTGGTAAAATCATGCGTTAAAATAGTGAGTACAAACCATTATCGGTCACCAAATGGCTAATGTAAAAGATAATATGTGGCAGCTCCATAAGTGATGTCACCACTAATATTAAATTTCAAACTAAAATTAACAGAATGGACTCCAATTGTGTTTTTTTATTTAACAATTTTACTAAGACTTTTATTAGATTTGGGCTCTTCTTTGTGCCGAAATTTACAATATGTCCCTCAAAAACATTTTTAACTTTTTACCATAGAACTTTTCTTAATAAAATAAAAGTAAATATCTAAAAAATTATTTATTTTTCTTTTTTAAAGTTTTTTACTTTTTAATTTATAAAATATTTTTTTTTCTTTTTAGTATTTAAAATCCCAAATGTTAGTTTAAGGAATTTAAATTAGAATTATATTGTGAATTGATTGAATTTAGAAAATTTTCATTGAATTTATTGTAAATTTAGAGAACTCAAATTGAATTTATTGTGTATTTAGGGAATCATCATTGAATTGAAAATTACAATTTAGCAAACTTTCATATAATTGGAATTTAGAATTAAGAAACTATCATTGAATTGCAATTAGTTTATAAATTCTGAATTTTATTCAAAATTTATTGGTTTATGAATTATGAATTGGATTGTGATAGAAAATTTGCACAATCCATATGATTAATAACAATAGTTCAAGTGTCATTTAATAGTCACATTATAGGTGCATACATTTATACACTTATTATTGATTTTATAGTTGTGATTTTGATATGTTAGTTGTTAAACACTGTGCACCGATAATTTTTTAATTTTGATAATGAGCCCCCTTAAAAATCTTTCTAGTTTTGCCAAGGCACAAACTGGATTCACACTAAATTCTTATTTCAATCCAATCATATTAAACCTAAAAGCATCTCCAATAGTGCTTTTTGTTCTAAAGAACATCTTTTGCATAATAAAAAACATCACAAAAGAATCCATCAATTAAACATTACTAAAATAGAAGTTGTTGAAATAAACATTTATACACGTGGCAACTTCTCGTTCAAAGCTTAATTTCCCTTCCATTAACATAATAAATGATTGCCAAAATATATTTTAAGTGACTTATTTTTCAATGCAATTTAAAAAAAATACCTAGAAAATAACTCACCTAGTTTTTCCATACAATCTTGAAAAATGCATAATCAACTTAATTAATTTTCCTATGCAATCATTTAATTTTTCTATGCAATCTCGAAAATATACAATCACTTATTTCTTATAGATTTCTATCTTTATTTTTAATTGTTATTAATTTTTTATTTATTTCAATTTTGTATTTAACTTACTAAAATTCAATTAATTATTGTTATTTTTTGTGTGTGAGTTTAAACTAATTGTAGCTCTAAATATTTACTTGATATGATTTTTTTTTTTTTTATGAATCCTATTAATTTGAATCACATATTAAGTGAATTTGTTATTATAACCATGCAACACATGAGCATAAACTAGTTTTTAATTATAAAGAGTGTGTCACATTTGTACCAATCCAATAGACTCTTGATATTTTTAATTTTCATTTTATTTTGTCCAATAAACATTAATGCTCAGTAAAATTAAATGACTATTATGAAATGAAAGAGAAAATTTTTTTTAATAAACATAGCAAAAATAATAGATATTAATATCTTGCATAGGAAATTGAAATATTGTAATGACAATTAGAGTAAAGAGTGAAGTTTGGCTCTTTACATCTTAAGAATCTAATTAACTCTCTACTGTAAAATAAAAGAATATAGTGTGTTAAAAATCATTTTTTTTTAAATTGGCTCATTAAAGTAAAGAATTTTGCTCAAGTAAAGAGCCTATTAGAGATGCTCAAACATAATCATTTAAATCAATTTGTTGTTACTGACTGAGTCGTAAATAACCTTAGCTGATGCGCCTTACCAACATGTGGACTGCAAACATAACTTCCAAACAGAATGAATGGCAGTCAAATAACAATATACTTGTATTTAATACTTTTAATCGAAAAATTAATACTAGCTAGAAATGGAACGATAACCCTAAGTTTGCACAACAATGGTACTTTACCAAGAATACGATATCAGTACGTGCATGCAACATATTGAACTCAAATAAATGCCAAACCAAATTGCATATTTAATTGTACAAATAAAACGATATTAATAGTAAAAAAAATGAACAAATATATGGCAATATTAATCTAAAACATGGACATAGCATAAGTTAACAACACTTCGCATATAATTTATACATACATAGTAATGATAATTACTGCCTCCCTAATATCGGCAAAACAAAATTGCAAAGTGGTGATTTATTTATATATGCATCTACAAAATAGGGTAAATAGGTTTTCTATTTGTTACATTATTAAGTTATTTTAAGATATGTAACTGGTAGGAAATTTATAGCATCAACTACATGAACTATGTCGTTTATAATGGCAAGGCAAAGGGCTTATTCTAAACCAATGCACAAAATGCAAGGATTCCAAATCCCATGAGCATCTGACACATTTCGGATATCTATCATCAAAATCATTGTCATACTCTCATTGGTTTTTTTATTTTTTGGACAGGTGACTAAGCCTATGTTTGGCAAAAATCCATAGGGAGGGAAAAAAATGAGGAAGAAAAATAAATTTTATTTTTCCTCATTATTTTCCTCCCTCATGTTTGGATAAAAAGGAGGGGAAGAAAAATAATTTTTATTTTCCCTTGTTTGGATAACTAAATATGGAAGAAAAGAAAAACAATATTTAATATATTTTCAATTTTACCCTTTATTAAACAAAACATTTGAATATATAATTGTATTATATAATGATAAAAAAAATCCTGCACAAGATAAAACAAATCAGTTCCCAGTATTATCAAGTGTAAAAAATCCTGCACAAGATATATGTTCTTGGATTGGAAAAACAGAATCTCAGACTACACTGAAAGAGATAATGAGAGAATCAATATCCAAACGTAAAGCTAAAATTCTGCAGATTTTGTATAGAAACCAGCTCTAGTCATCTGAGTATAACTCTTTCATTTCTCAACCAAATGCTAAACCATTTTATAGGTGATTAGTTAAGATCAATATCTACAAGTTTTATGTTTTAAACATTACCAAATTCTAGCTCTAACCTCATGAAATTTATGGCCAAACCTTCTGCAGAATTTTAAGATATGTAACTGCTAGGAAATTTATAGCATCAACTACATGAACTATGTCGTTTATAATGGCAAGGCAAAGGGCTTATTCTAAACCAACGTACAAATTGCAAGGATTCCAAATCCCATAAGCATCTGACACATTTATGATATCTATCATCAAAATCATTGTCATACTCTCATTGGTTTTTCTATTTTGTGGACAGGTGACTAAATATGTTGTTGCACTCACACCTTCTCAATTTATTGCACGCAACAATTTCCATATCCATTGTTACCTAATCACATTCCGAACCCATAGCCACCTCAGACAATTAGCAACATAAGCACGACATTTTGGAACCACTGCCATTGAGTGGCGATCCAGCAAGCCACATAGGAAAGACAAACCCATTTCATATGCAACTCCTTCCCCAACCGTCAGTGACAAAATTCTGAAACGTATGTTCCGGTCTCATGCCCTTTGATAGCTATAAATTGTAGCAGGTCAAACCTATCATTGAAATGGTCTTCGACGAAAATCTCATGCATACCTTCTTAAAAGTAGAACTCTGTGTTGGCCACCACCGCGCACTTAGTGATGAACAGGGCCTCCCCATTGGAAGGAATGTCACCTTTTGGAATGTGTATGATGTTTGCAAGCTTATACACTTCTGCATCTTCGCATGCAGCGTCGACAACATGGCATATGCGTTTTGCGTTTAGCATGTCCTTCGTAGACAGGGCGACCAACTTTATAAATATCTTGGTCAGCACGTGTTTTGGAAGGCTTAATAACTGAGACGGCATAATTGTCATCATATCATTTGACTTTGACTCCATTGTTGGTAGATTAGGTATTACAAATATGGCGAAGTTAAAGAAAATGGCAATGAATGTTGTGGATTGGGTACTACAACCTCCAACGAACACGAAACGATAAAGTTACAAAATATGGCAATGAATGTTTTTCTGCTTTGACGTATTTACCAATGTTGCTGGCCCATGTAGGTGGGATACACTGAACAGAAGTAATTACATCGATCATATACGAATGAACATATAGGGTGGAGGAAACGATGTGCTGAGGTGACACATATGAGCTGTGATTACATTGGTTGATACAAGAGTTATATGTATTGGATGTTCAGAAAACCCTTGATAATAATTTAATTTGTAGTCATTTCATGTTTGCAGACATGAATATCACACGACATGTGTATTTAATCTCGACCCGTACCAACTGTATAAGCATTATCCATAGTTGAGAATAAGAAATATGAGATAAGTCGAACTTTGAGAACGTATGTAACAGTAACAATACTAGTAACATATACAATGGTTGATGTTTATGTGGAAGATAAATTAAACTTGCTTCAAACAGCAGCACAAATGGTACTCCCCTATATTCCCTTATATAAGCCGTACTGTTGAATTCTACAGTACTGTTTTCCATAATGTCGTTAAATAACGTAATTTAATCCAATGGTGAATGATAACTTTCATTTAATCCAATAGTATCTAGTTTTATCTAATTTAATAGTGTATAATAACTTTTATCTAATTATAAAATTATAATATAATAATGTCAACGATATTGTAATATTCACCAAAAAAATTTTCATCAGGATTAAAAACTTATTTATTAGCATTAAATGTGGGAAATTAGTTAGCTAACAGGACTAAATTACCTTGTTTTAAAAAGATGCAAAATTACTATGATTTCTTTTCCAATAATAAATTTCTCATATATGCTTATAAGGCTGTGAACAATGCAAATAACCAATAAATGTCAATGCATCTCCAAAATATCAAACAAATTAAAGGATTATTTGAATATATGTTGAATGATTTTGGAATTTTACATTTATAATTAATAGGTGTATGAGGATAGAATTGGAAAAAAATTAATTATTCATTAATAATCTAAAATATAAAATGAAACAATTATTTTGAAACACTTAAGTTAATCAAGTAAATTAAGAGCATGATAGCTATGGATGGAGGGTTATCAATTATCTTCTCATTTTTTGTTGATTGCTAAATAGTTTTAGATACATATTGCAAGTATACACTAATCGATGGTTATCAAATGGCCTCCATCAACTTAGTTGTGTGGTGTTACAGTTTTAACAAGGGAAATGTTAATATTTGTATAAAACAATATGATGGGGCCCAAATTGAAATAATTATAATTAAACATAAGTACATAAATACCACCAACAATGATAATTGCACTTTTCTGACAAAATCAAAAAGTTATACAAAATAACTTCACATGGTAAATCAAAATGTCTACCACATGACACGTAGGTGCCAAATTGAAATTGCAAATTACGTAATTTTCGTTGTGAACCGATATTGGGTTTTTTTTTTCAACAGTGGAAACGATATTGGGATTGCAAGTGCACAATATATACTAACTACTCATTTACCAATGAAAACAGAAGAACCATCGCGGTCCACCAGGTTGAATCACTGTACACTTGATGAAATTATTACACATTACGGTCTATCTTCACCGTGACAATTGTATCGGATATTTGATTGACAAGACTTAACCGATTTGAAAGAAGTATGTTACGCCCCGTGTTCTACATTACACGTGTTGTGCAGTTTTGGTTACACCAGTTTTGTTACACTAACTGGGACGAACTACAACAAACGCAAATACACGCCGCAGCCTTGTAAATTTGATAAACCTGTCCTCCTGGTTAGTTTGGTTTAATGTGTAGATATCAATTTCGACAAAAAGAAAAACGCGCCCGTTCTTCTTCCCGGCGTACACTGATTGAACAAGCACGGAATCCAGCTAATATGGTCCTTGTCTAAATTAATTGCAGAGTTAAATCCAAGTGAAATCACAAATTATGATCATAACTTTGATAAGTGTCCATTTTATTCGCATATATCAAAATCATTATTATTAGTACTATTATTTTTCATTCTTAATTATCGAGACATATTACTAATTGTCATCGTGATTATTGATAATTGGTAAAATTCATAAAAATTTTTGTTTGAG
Organism: Omphalea diandra; assembly: GCA_949677035.1. Classification (NCBI taxonomy): domain Eukaryota; kingdom Viridiplantae; phylum Streptophyta; class Magnoliopsida; order Malpighiales; family Euphorbiaceae; genus Omphalea; species Omphalea diandra. The sequence continues at coordinate 34,123 of CATIWR010186156.1, forward strand.
TATATTAAACATATGTAATTTAAATATTAAAGGGTCACATTCTAAATTTTACTATAATCTTATAAATAAAAATAAAATTAAAATTTTATAATATATTTTTTTAAAATATATTATTTTTTGTTACAAAATTAATATTAGAAAAAAAAAGAGAGAGAAAATAGATGATTTAGATTTTATTTTTCATATATCTTCAATTGTTTTTTTTTAATTTCAACTTATCACCGAAATAGTGTATTGGGATATAATTGATAGCAAATTCAAAAGTTACACACTTTTTTGTTAAAAATAAAAGTATAGGATAAATTTAATAAATAAACGAAAGTACGAGACCTTTTTTTTTTTGTCTTTTAGCCCATTCTGAAAGGTAAGTGCATCATCTACTAACACTAATGTTCAAATAGATAACATGAAGCAATACAACCTTCTGTTGTTCTTTCGAAACACGTAATGGCAAACATGTCTACATTTATACACCTGTTTACATATACACTTTCCAATACAGCCTTTCGTTTACCAACATGAACCAAACTTTCGTATTAGGGAGTTTGTTCCTCCATCGTGCTTACTGTAATTCAGGCTTAGCCTACTCAGTAAAAAGATTGTCGTGCCATAGTACTATAGGAGAAGGCAACTTCCTAAATAAATGCACTCATAAAATGAGTAGTGCAGGCAGATATACATGTAGTTTCCAAGACATTCTCAGTCGTCGACATTAATAAGTAAAAAGAAATGTGCATAGAATCTTCAACCACAATCTTCAACAGTCATCCATCGTAATCTTGATCTTCCAAATCCGAACCACAATGGATGATACATTTTCTGTTGAGATCATAGAGCATGCATTGATTTACAAAACACTTGTAAGTTTGTCAAGCTTTCGTGGCTTTGTTATGCTTATTGTCATTTTACTGTTACAATTCAACAAGCCAATCTAAATGTCTTCGTTCTTTAAATTTCCTTTGAAATTTATCCCATCAAAATACTTGTAACTTATAACGAATCAAAGGGAAAGAGAAGCAATTTTCAGCATCATTATGTCGTCAACAGGACCATGGACTATCAAGGTTCAAATTGGCCTTGGACATTGCCACATGATTGGAGTTAAAGAACTTTTTTCTTTCTACAATGTCAAGGAGAGTTACAAATTAATCTTCACTTATATCCCATTAAGTTCTTTTGATCTTCGAATTCTGAATGAAAATGGAGTTGAAATTTTATATAAGTTTCAGGATCAATTGGTTGCACAAGGGCAATATAATTTGAGTTTTCTAGTTGTCTGTTATGGCAAAGAGTGTAAAAATTGATTGGTATGTAATCATTTTCTCAGTTGTTTAATGTCTTAATGTGTAAAATCTATTTCTTATACATTTTTTTCATTGTCTAAATGTTGCTTTCAACAATGTGGTTGAAGGCTTTACCTCCATATTATGCAATTTGATTTTTTGGAGAAGGAAATAACAAGATAATAATAATAATAAAGGCAAGTTCAAATTCTACACCTTATGAAATTGATTATGAATATGATGAGATTTTATCTCGTGGAAAGAAAATTATCAGTTATAGATTACTGGAAGGATGGAGCCATGTTGTCAAGGAGTTTGGCATACAACAATATGACAAATGCATTTTCACCAGTTGAGCCATGGAGAATTCAACATTTCTTCTGTCCATCATGGGTGATGATAATTGAATGAAATTTGTATTTGCTGTAAATTTTGGAATATTTGAACACTTTTATTTTTGTTTGTTGGTTATTTTATTGAACTATAATGAAATCTAGTTGATTTTTCTAGTTAATTTTTATCATATTGTATTTAGTGATTCACCTGTAGATTAAAAAATAATTATAATTCACTACATTAGATGCAATTCAATATCAATGATTGCACAAAAGTTTTTATTCATCATTGGATTAAATAACAAAATGTGATGACATTATTCAATCTATCACTGTTTAATTGACCATGAAGGCAATATCAGACGAAGTAAGAACATGAAACGAAGTTATCAAAAATAAGAAAAGGAAAACATTTCCATCTTAATTAATATTAATAACTAATAGACTATTAATAATTGACTAGAAATGAAGTTGACAATAAAGCGTAACTGTCTGGAATAGTATCTATGGTTTACATAGCATTCCAAAAACATTCATCTTATGTCTTCCTGATTGCTTCACTTGCCTTCCACTCCTTGATCTTTGCCTTATTGTTGAAGCACCAACATCAGCCTAGCACTCGACAACCACCGATGGAACACACCTGTCTGTCACTCTGACCTATCTACGTCAAGGAACTATAGCTTTATTAAATTTGGCTATGGCATCAGTCTCATAACCCATCTTGAATCGATTACCAAGATCAACATCCCTCTTATTGTTATTTCCCTAATTACGCTTTCATTTGTCTCTTCACCTGGTGTTATTGTCTTAAGATGCTACCAAAACTCATACACATAATTGGGAATATTTGGCACTTCTCTATAGTAATGCAACATTTCCAAAAAAATCATTATCATTCATCAGGCACATGCAAATTTCAACAACGATATGAACAAAATCAAAAGTAATCTTGAACAAATAGGAACAAACAAGCAATAATCTATGGAGACAATATGTATAAGTGTCGACATCATGGATTATTTTCTGCACTTCATGGAATTCGATAAGAAAGTCATAAAGTGCCGCAAATTTAAAAGCCTCAACAAACAAAACAAAACATAAACTAGAATAATATGACTTAGACACCCCCTATCACATGCAAGACAAATAAATTTCAAAGTAAATACTCTTATTTATCAATAATAAATAACCTTATTTTTATATACAAAAGTTATGTAAATGGCAAAGTATCCATTTCGTTTGTGTTAAATACTTTCAAGCCAAACACATTATGCAATTTTTCGTTTTGAAGTAATTATTTCGACCTTTATTCAAAAATCGCAAATTCACCCTTGAAGTTCAAATCACGGATGCTACGCCATATCTATAGGTTGGAGCTCCAGCAACGTTGCCAATGCCATTGTCGCAAATCTGGGACATTCTCTTTCAGCTTCATGCTGCATGAACGCCATTTGCAACAAGCTATTAAACGGGTCTCATTTCGTTCAGTTTACTGAACGAATAGAAAATTGGTACGCCACTATGTTACTTGCTAGATACTTAGTATGCCAACTTTGCATTGTTCTTGATGGGTCAATGTGAATTGACTAACAAGAAACAAACCAAAATGGTAACGTAATAATGTATGGAATACAGTTTCCAAAAGGGAAACATTGTGGTGTGCCTGGCGCACCGGCGCGACGCTAGTTATAGCAACATATTGGCACAGCTGTGACATAAGCAAAAAAAATTCGGACAACAAAAGACAAAAAAGAAGGGTGACTAGTTAACGTGATAAATGGTTCAATATTGATATTGACACTTAAACAAAATTTTATTAACAAATAAGTTATAAATACATAGTTTAATATCTGAAATAACTCTTGAATAAATTTGTGTATTAAATTAATATCTGAAATAACTCTTGAATAAATTTTTGTATTAAATAAACCAAAAATAGAAATATTAAATTAATAATAAAATGATTAAATAAAAAATAAAATGTAATTGATGCTTACATAATAATTTATGTATATTCATGTAATAATTATTTATTAGAAGATAATAATTAAATAAATATAGTATAATAAAATATATGTTCATGGAAATTAAGAGATTGAAAAGTAAATCAAATGATAAATACAAAATAATATCAAATGTTTGGAATAACATATTTTACAAATGCATATATACTAATATATTACTAAAATAATAATATTTATTTTATATTGTGAACATGTAGAATAATACGCTTAGTATCTAATTGGCTTTTTTGTTTTGTATATGTTTCATATTCAAAGTATTAAATTTTTTATTTAATAGAAAAATAATAAATTTATGTATTTTAATTTAATATCACCGATTGAGTATAATTTAGATGTTTTTAAAAATCATAAATAAATTCAGATGTTTTTAAAAATTATAAATAAGACGACAGTTTTTGATATGCCAAATAAAACATGTTTTATTTTATGCCATTGTACTTAGAGGAAGTCATATTTTTTATCCAAGCTGAAATCTGTAAAGGTGACTTGAACTCAGCCCAACATACGTATGTTTTAGATACTTTCTCTTATATACATCATTAATTTATGTATGTATTATAATAAATATATATTTTTTCTTATATTTCAAGCATTGTTTTTACAGTTCAAGCCTCTATTTTATTTTATTATTTTGTTGATAGTTTCTTTTTATTATTATAAATAGAACAAATTGATGGAGTATTCAGCTAGTTTAATTCAAATTTTCCCTTATTATTTAATTTGATTTAATAATTTTCAATTTAAAATTTTATATATAAAAATTAAAAAGTTAAATTTTAAAATAAATGAACCTAGTAACATAAAAACTTAATTTTATATAATCATTATATATTATTAAAAAATATTTATTCAAATATTGACTAAAAATATTTATTAAAAATGATATTTATTAAAAATGATATTTATTAAAAATATTCATTAAATAAATTTCATTAAACTATGCTTCACAATAACAAATACTGATTAACTTGCAAGTCAAAATAATTATACTTAGAAATCAACAGCAGTGTACTTTTAATAAAAAAAAACTCATACATCTATTCATCAACACAAATCTACTCATAGTGGAACAAACATTGTAAATATTAATGTACTTAGATCAATAGAGAATGTTGAAGAATATTATAACTTTTTTTACACATCAATATAGAAAACTCAGTGTACGTATAATACAAAAACAATGTAACTTCTTTTGAACATAAATGTACTTGTAGAATAATAACAATATTTATTAAACAAGTAAATAATGTATCTAGAGTATAAATCCAGTGTACTTTGGAGCATGAGGGATGTACTTAGATCACCAGAAATGTAGAAGATCATTATAACCTTTTAATTACATAAGTCAATATAGAAAACTTAATGTACATATAGTATAAAGTCAGTGTAATTTCTCTAGAACATTAACGTACCTGTAAAATAATAACAATATACCTTAAACATGTGAATAATGTACCTAGAATGCAACATTAATGTACTTTGGATCATCAAGAATGTACTTTCAGCACTAGAAATATAGAAGATAATTATAACTTTGTATTATGTAAGTCAATATAGAAAACCCAATATACATACAGTACAAAACTAGTGTATCGTCTTAGACTATTAATGTACCTGCAAAATAATAATAATGTTTCTTAAACCAATAATATGTTGCCACTGATGTGACATATAAGAGAAACAATAAGTTGAGCATGTCACATGTGCGATTGGAGTGCTTGCTAAGCAATCATAACTTAAAATACCTTCAATTTTAAAATAGAAATTTAACTTATCATATATTGATGTTAAGAATAAATTGTAATTATTATCAAAAGCAAGGAAATTAATCAATCAATATATAGAGTGAATTTAATGGTAAAATACATAGTATTAATTTTCATCTCATAATCAATCAATATATATTATTAATTACAGTCTCAAAGTTAGTTTGAAATCATTGATTGTCATTTGTCTAAAATTATTTATAATACAACCACGTGTTATTATGTTATATTATATCATAAAAAAATGCCACAATGAAAAATTTATAGATAGAAAACTATAAAAATCAATTGGCAAAAAAAGACTTAACCAGAAAAAATTTTAAACTATGCTTAAAGAAGAAAAATTCCAAACATACAAAATGATTTGACCCTTTTTTGTCATGAAACGACTGTTAAAAAGGGTCAAAGCAGCTACAAATAAAAGTTCAAGGGCTTAATGTCGATATATCAAAGTTCATGGGTTTAATAGAAAAAATGATCATAGTTTAGGGACTTGGAGATGCATTTAGCCGCAATATTTCCCTCATTTTACACATTAATGTGTGAAGTTACAAAATTAGTGTAGTAATTCTAATTATTTATTAATTTCTTATTGTATTATGTACATTTTCATTCGTACAAAATATTCCTTAGTTAACTGTCTCGTAATTCTATTGCTTTTTTGTTCTACTTTCTTTACTACAAATTTTTAATAAATATTTATATCAAAACTATGTTTAGTAAATATTATTAATAATATTCTTAATAAATATTTCTATTTATTTTTTGTATTGCAATAAGTATATGTTTTTGTATTTAGTTTTTTATATTGTATATTATTTAAAGATAAGTATTTTGAATAGAATTATTTACTGGTTATGTAACAATGGATTATGATCTTTTGATGTTGATATGGACTTAAATTGATATTGAATTGTCTACGAATTGGTGTTATACCTTAAACATGTGTTTTGGGATGGAGAAAAATAACAGGGAAGCAGGGTGGAAAATAAGAGAGCAAGGGAAATTTCCCTGGTTAGGAAGGGACATAAAATACAAGGGTAAAGAAATTAACCATTATTTGACATCCTCTATTTTCTCTCCAAAATAAATAGAAAATATGGGAGTTTGAAGAGATTTTTATAAATTTATAATTGTGCCTGATAAAAAAAGATCAATTAGTGTTTATGGATATTAGTTGTTTTCTTAAAAAATAAGATAAAATAGGAAATATATGAAATAACAACTTTCTTTCATTCTATATTTTTTAGTTTCCAAAAAGGGAAAAATACAATTTTTAGTTCCTCACCTTTTAATCCAAAACTTGAGTTTTAATTCCTCCCTACATAATGTCCCAAACATAATGTGCACTAGTTTTGGACAATTTATACATTAGTTTTCTATTTTGAGTTTTGTAATAAAAAAATTCTAATGATCTTCTACCTTTCTGATGATTCTAAGTATATTGGTATTGTACTATAGGTATATTATTTTATTGTGTCATGTATGTTGTGACTACTCTAATTTCATATGTTTTTGTTTGAAGGAACAATGTTCAGATATCTAGCTACATTTTTGTTGTGACATAGGTAAATTAATTTGGAAAAGTAATCAAATAACATTTAAAATGAAGGTACATTAATGTTTTATGGACGGTGCATAAAAAATGATAACGATGGCTCATGGCATTAGTTTGAAAAAATTATGATTATCTAAGTATTAAAATTTGAATTATTAATGAATGATATTATACAATTCAATTTTATAAAAAATTAGATATCTAAATAAGGTATATTCTAATTACCTAGACTATATACATTCAATATGATTTAGTTAGATTGTTGCATATTAATAGCAAATCAAAGAAAATTAAATGAGATTTTATATAATTTGTATTTATGTTTTCTTTTTTTGTCTAACCGAACTTTTTTAAAAAGTTCACTGATCAAAATGGTCTTTTTCCTTTTTTTAATAATCAGAAATTAGGTAGAGGATAGATTTGAAAAGAAAATTGATATTGGACATATTGTTGTTAAATAATAAAGTAAGGGATATATTTGAAAAATACACTAAAGTTCATGAATTTTTTGGTCATTAAGCCAAAGTTCAAATAATCTTTTACATTTATGATGATCCTAAGTACATTGATTCTAACCTCTATGTATATTGTTTTCTCATTTCAGGTACATTATTATTACTCTAGATGTATTATTTTTTATTCAAGGTGCACTGTTGTTAATTTCTAAATATATTTTGTTTTGACTTGCAAGTTGTTAGTGTTTATCATTATGAAGTTTAGTTTAATGAAAATTTATTTGTAATATATTTTTAAAAACATATGAATGATTATATTATATAATCAAAATCAATCATCAATATTTATTACTAATAGTAGACTCAATATTAGTTTTAAACAATTATTTACTATTTGTTAAACAATAGTGTATAGCATTGCCACATGTCAGTATTTTATATTATGTAATAGAAAATTATCATATTAAAAAATATCAAATACGAAATTAAAAAAATGATTTTCATACAAAAAAGATTTTATAAATAGAAAATTAAAAAAACATAAACAATAAAATTCTAAATCGCAAGCAAAAATCATATAAAAGAAATTTCTAAACAAGAAACTAAAAAATAAAAAGTCTAAACAATTTCCAAATACTAAATTAGAAAATATAAAAAGTAAAAATTTTATTTAAATAGGAAATTCAAATTAAAATAAATTGCATTTATTATTCAAAATTTTGAGCATATAAGAGCTAGGAATAGTATAATATATTGTCAGGAATATGATAACAAGAATAAATCAATAGACATTCTTTTATTATAATTATCTCATGTATATGTATATAATTTATAATTATTTATTAATTTTATTTTTTTATTATGAAACACTTAGATTATTTGATTGATAGATTATCAATAATTTATTTCATTCAAATTTAATAATTTTTTTCTTGAAATCGTAGCACACAAGATTGGAAGTATAAATTGGTAGACACTCATTTATTAGAATTACCTTTATACATAATTATATATCTTAAAAAAATCTATTTTATTACTTTATTTACTTCATAATAACTTTTTATAAAATAACAATTAATTATTCAATTAATTAACTAATTATTTAATAAAAAGATGTTAAATTTATTTAAAATTTATTAATATAATCATCAAACTTACCACTAGTACATATTATTAATTTCAGTTAATTGTTTGTTATTTATCAAATAATAGTATATAATTTTATCACGTGTCACTGTTTTACATTATGTTATAGAATATTGTTATATCAACAAAATTTATAAATAGGGCATTAAAAAATTTAATTACCATAATAAAAAATTTTAATTTTCTAAAATCTAAAATTATAAACAAAAATTTAAGGCTATGTAAAAAATATTATGAGCAGGAAATTATAAAAGTCTAACAAGTTAAATTCTAATAAGGAAGCCAAGATATTCGGAATACAAAATTACGAAAACCTAAAAATTGTAAATTACTTCTAAATAGGAAATTCAAAATCTAAAAAGTAAAATTCTAAATAGGAAGCCAATATTTTAATTAATTCTATTGAATATTGAAACTCCTAAGTATATAAAGGTAAATAATAATTTATTAGATTGTCTATAATTATTTTTTTCAAGTTTAATAAAGTTTTATTATAAAATTATGTCACATAAGATTGAATATATGAATTAATAGATACTCTTTTATTGCAATTATCTTACATAAATATATATAGTTTGTAATTATCTACTAATTTTTTCAATATGAAATACTTAATATTATTTGTTTGATTGATTATTAAGAATTACGTCAATCGTGTTTAACCAATTTTCTACTAAAATCGTCACATAAGATTGAAGATATAAATTAATTGATAATTGTTTGTTACAATTAACTCTTTATGTAATAATAAGTTTTGAAATTTTATTTTATTATTTTATTTACTTGATAGTAACTTTTTATAAATAATAATAAGATATTAATTATTGTTTAACCGTTACGACAAAACTCCTCAGATCTGTTGCGGACAGATTTGTTCTGAGTTAGCATTGTGGTACAAATTGCAGATTTTGCACCACACCCATCACAAATCTAAACGACATTACAACTATAGATCTTAATGTCAACAACATCGAAGAAGTCAAATCTATAAACCAAAAAAAAAAAAAGGGGGAAATATAAACCCAAACTAAAGCCCATTAGATGATATTTTTATTATAGATCTACCTTCATATCTAAACATGAAAGAGTTGATTGGTACCAACACAGTCATTATTCACCAAAAAGCCAAAAGGAAGAGCTAATTTTTTGCCAAAATTTGGCTCTCCTATGGACTTATATCATAGAAGCATTTTCAGGACAAAGAAAACAAGTGAGTTTTGAAGAGTGAGAAAAAGATAAACTTCCTTCTTAACTTTTATTTCCTCCCAAATTTAAAATAAAATATAACTTCTTTTCTCAATACAATAATAATTCAAATAATATTCAATTAATAATTATAATAATAAAATATTTCTAATTTGCATATTTAAACTTTTCATCATATAAAAAAAATTCACTTTCTCTATGGATAAGTAAATTAACATCCATCAAACACATAACTTAAGTTCAATTAAATTAATTATCTTAAATATAGATATTACATCTCCCTTATATAACTATCATTAAATTGTACTTACATAAATCATCCTTAACTATTTACTTCTCATGATATAAAATATCTCACCTATATATTTGAATTCCTCATAATTAAATACTTTATTTTAAATCATTTCATGGCACATTCTTAATTATTATTAACAAAAATTTTTAGGAATTCTATTAAAAATTGATAATCTTATTTATCTAAAATTTATTTTTTAAAACATTACCTTTATAAAATATAAACACAAATGTACCTATAACTAAAAAAGTATATACCTACGATTCAATGACAAAGTACCTGATGCTCAACCAATAATGTACTTATTGTTATCTAACAATGTATCTACAAAGTAATACTAATGTACCTATAGTTCAATGTTATTGTATTTGTAAATTAATTTTATCATATGTACATTGATGTTTATCTTTTTATAATGGTGAGGTTTCTAAAAAATAAATTTTAGATAAGTAAGATTATCAATTTTTAATATAATTCATTAAGAATTACTATACTGTCATTGTTTCTTAAAAGTAATTCAAGTTATATGTAATTGTTTCTAATATATTTTTCTATAAAATTATTTAGTATCTACAATTTATTTTTTTTTATAAACATCACCTTTATAAAAATATAAACACCAATGTACCTATAACAAAAAAAAGTATGTACCTACGCTTCAATACCACGTTACCTGATGCTCAATCAATAATGTACCTTTTGTTTTCTAATAGTTTATCCACAACTTAATACTGATGTACTTGTAGTTCAATACTATTGTATTTGTAAATTAATTTTACCTGATGTACATTGGTTTTTATCTTTTTTATACTGATGAGGTTTCTTAAAAATAATTTGTAGATAAGTGAGATTATCAATTTGTAATGTAATTCATTATGAATTACTCTATTGTAATTGTTTCTTAAAAATAATTCAAGTTATATGTAATTTTTTCTAATATATTTTTCTATAAAATTATTTTGTATCTACAGTTATATATCAACTTAAGTAATTACTCAAATAAAATTAAGTAATTAATAATTATAGTTCTATCATATTCTCAATTATATCAATTAAGCAATTACTCAAATAAAATTAAATAACTTTATATCCGTAACTTTCAGATATTAAGTTTCTTAAACTTGTTTTTTCCATTCATTTGCTCACATAATATGTTTACCAATACAATCATTCAATTCATATACTCATACTAACTATATTGATTTTGTAAATTTCTTCACTATGTACTTCATATAGTTAGTTATTTACAATAACGTTTTCTTTATTTAACATGGGTACTTCCCATAATGTTTGTAACATTATAATCACTAAACACATATATAAATATTAACTTAGGGTACGTTTGATAAAATGTAATCAATTGTAATGGAATGTAATCAAATACAAACTCAATTGAAGTATTAAACTAAAATTTCTTCTGATTACATTATACCAAACATAGGGTTAATGTATTTTTTCCAAATTTTCTTAAAATCTCCATAAACTTCATATGCACAAAGTTAATTTCATATTTTTAAATCATTTATCATCACATACATACTCTTTATATATACTCACCTTAAACATATTACATATGATCACATACTCTTTTAAATTTTATATCATCTTTATAAAACATTTGTTAAGCAAAACTCTTAAAACTTAATTTTAATAAATATCATAATATTAATTAAAATAATTATCTCTTTAACATCTAATCCTTTATCTGACAATATATATATATATGTATGTGTGTATGTATGTATGTGTGTATGTGTGTATATATGTATAACATTAACAATGTACTCAATCAATTATATTGAATTGATATAAATAAATTTAATTAATCTTGACTTTAATTTTTTCTAGTAAATCAAAACCTTAATACTTTGAATATTAAGCAAATACAAACAAAAAACTACAATTAAATACTAAGCATATTGTTCTACGTGATGACAATATATAATAAACAAAATTATTTTAGTACTATATACTAATACATACTTTTCAAAATATGCTATTCCTACATTATTAAAGTCTCTTACCTCTATATTTTTCATTTGATTTCCTTTTCAATCACTAAATTTTATTAACATATATTTTATTTTACTATTTTTCTTCAATTATTATTTTATAATAAATAATTATTACATAAATATTTATAAATTATTATATGAGTGGTCCATTGCATTTTATTTTTTACTCAATTATTTCTATTATTATTTTAATATTTCTATTTTACACTTATTTAATTAAAAAATTTGTCCAAGAATCATTTCAGATATTACATCAAAGATCTAATTAAAATCTATATTATATAACTTCTTTGTCAATAAAATTTTGTTCAAGGGCCAATATAAATATTTTATCGTTTACCAGCTTATCATCTTTCATTTTGTCTTTTATAGTCTCAATTTTTTATTCTTCTCTCTTTTCAGCTGCTATAACATGTGGGTATTAATATTTTGTCTTTTACTATATGATTATTTTATTCTCAGCCACCTCGATCTTTGTCTAATATTGTTTTGGCGCACCTTAATATTTTCCAAAATGTCGAGGGAATCACCTCCTTATCAACTGTTCCTCACCAGAATTGGGGACTACAATCACCGCTAGGCTTCTAGCCTTCTCTACAACAAATAGCCAAATTGAGTCAACAAGTCGTAATATATACAGTTGGATCTCACCTGTGCTGTAGCTGGCATTAACTGTACCTAACATTTCAGTTGGCATTAACTGTACCTAACATTTCAGTTGGCATTTATCCTGAATGGATATGGAATCATACATATATATGTTAGCTTTTGATTCATTAGGGAAAAAGAAGTAGTTGCTAATTGTTGGATGGAGCTGCATTTGGCTTGATCAGATTCGAACTCAAGAATTGCACACTGTCAAATTTTCTTGGTGCATTAAAGTGAAGGGTTGACTTTTGAGTTAATAAATTCAGAGAAGATCACAGAAATTTGCAAGTCCGTTGACTTTGGAGCCACCCAGCCATATGTGTATATATCTCTCATCAAAGTTGGTTGACTTTCCCTCTTCCATGATCTGATAAATTATTAACTACTACATTGGATTTTTGTGTACATAGAATCCACTCTTTACAATTTAAATTAATCTCATGAAATATAAGTACACAGTGCATGCTATCTATTTTATTGGTCCACATATTTAGTATTTCTGTAATATGTAACATTTTTTCATGAACATTTATATAATAAGATTAAATATATAATTTTAATATAATATATAACCTTAAATTATTAACTAAATTATACTTCAGTTCAATCTATTAATTCAATCTTTAATTTGTAATTCTTTATATTAATTTCATAAAAAATCAGACTGAATTTTAAAACCTTCTTAGCCCCTGTAAATGTAAATATAGGCATTTTGACCCTTTTATCTTGTCACTTTCTTTTTATAGATACACGCATGTTATTGTTTATAAATTGAGAAGAAAAAAGCATTTGATTTCCACATGGAACTGTCGAATGTTTATAAAGAACTGACTGCAAAAGTCCTTAAAACAGTTGAATTTTCTTGATGGGAGTAGAATGTATTTTCAAGATTACACATTGTTCACACGATAATCGTCAATATTAATAAAACTCCCGTTGATGATATGTAATTTGATTGATTGTCTCATATTTAAAAAAATATGGAGGAGCGTTTTTTAGGATTATGCCATAGAAAATGTAGGGCCCGAAATTTTGTCTCGGATTCAAATTCTTTTTCAATGAATATGGTGAAATTTTTACATATTATTATAATATATGACATAATTGAAAATATAATTTACCTTTTTTTTTTATAATTTCTCTTACAATTGAAGAAGAAAACAATAATATCATTTAAATTATGTCACATATCACAATAATAAGACAAGGGTAAACAAAATGTATCTAGCACTATTAGTAGGGTATATTTAGTATAAATAAATTCTATAATTTTGTAAATTTTATTTATAAATTTAAAATTTGTGTAAAATTATGTCATTAAATCTTTAAAATTGATTATAAATAAATCAAACTTTATCAAAATGTTGAAGTTATAATATTTTTATTATAATAAAATATATTTAATTAAAATATTTTTCTTTTGTTCTTTCTTCTGTCCTTTCTTCTTTCTTTTTCTCTCACTTTTATATTTTTACTTTTTTCTTGCATTTATAAAAATAAAAAATAATAACATAAGAACATTTTTATAAAAATGAAATATTTTATAAATCCATATTTAAATTAAATATTAAATTTATTTAATTTGAAATGCATTTATTTTTAATTTTAATTTTAATATACTAAATACAAAATTTTATTTACAATTGAATTTTACACTAAATTCATTTATAAATGAAATGAATTTTATTGAACTAACTATCAAATTATATTGAGAGTTAAATAGGAAACAATTAAGTGTTACGCGAGAAATTCTTTTGTAAACTGAATTTGCCACTTAGGATAGTGAATCATTTGATAAGAAAGAATTTACACAATATGAATATGAATTTATGAAAAAATTATAAAATATTACTGATAAAATAAAAATTTAAATAAATAATTTTTATAATTAAATAATTTACTATTTTACATAATGGTTCTTTGATGAATTAAAGAAAAATATTTGATAGAATAGAACTGCTGGAAACTGCACGAAAATCTTTATAAAAACCAACTCCTTAATGGGTCGTATCCAAGTCCCAACCATACAAAGGTTCTCAGACGCGGCCCAATTCTTCAATCAAATGACAGTTTTGTTTCGTGATTTGTCCATCTACTCTAAAACAAAAACAAAAAACAAAAAAAAAATATTTATAATCAAACCTCACCAATTTTTATATTTTGACGACTGAATTTTTGTTTTCCTTAGTGCGTTGCAATAATATTATTACATCAACCAATTAATAGAAAAAATCATTTAATATAATTATCCGATGTCTAAAGACTTGGTCTAAAAATGCAATAGGAAAAATAATGAACTGAACTCATATATATTTTAGTCAGTAATCAGTCATTCGAGCATCCATTTAGATACAGTCTCAGCATTTGTTTAGATTTCGTCTCCGCTTCAAAAAATTTAACCACTTCAGTCACATTTTTTTTTTTTTTGGTCTTTTTTTCTATCAAAGAATTTGGTTGTCGAACTCCGTTCTGGCTTGTAGCTTCTTATGTTTTATATATGTAGCGTGACATTTACATGACAACCTACTTTCCCATTGAAGACAACCTATCTTTTCCATTGATTGACTAAAGTTATGAATATTTATGTATTAATCATTGAACTTTAGAGGGAGAGAAATAGGAAAAGTAAAGCTGAACAATGTCAATTGAAAATAGCATAAAGTAATTCTTTTTTCTTTAAAAAAAAAAATTATGTTCAAAATAGTTTTGAAAACAAAAGAACTAACAGAGCTTGTAGGGATATATAAATATTCATTTAAAATGAATATAAACGTGTATTTGACATTATGTATTTTGTATGACTTTTAATTTGAAATTTAAATTCAAATAATAATTATTTTAAATGCATATATATTCAAAAAGGGTTGAAGTCTAATTTGACTCTTTAACTATTATGTTAGCTATAATTGAGCTTAAAATTAATTTGATAATTTATTAATTCCAAATTACTTTAAAAAGTAACTATAATAAATTCATTTTTTTTAAAAAAAAATTTAACAACAATATGTGATTCACAAATACTAAGAAAAGGCATAAAATAGTATGTTTCTTACTTTCTTTTTCTCTCTCTTCTTTATTTTTGATACAAAAATGAGAAAAATTTTGTTAAAACTCTAGAGCAGAAGACTCTGTTCTTTTGATATGAACCAAGTTATAGGCAAACTCAATATTACAAAAAATGAAAAGGGACTAGCAGAGAGATGTCTTTCAAAGGAGAAAGACATCAAAAAAGTTTCAAAACCTTCCATATTTGGAACTGTCATATTTAAACTTGTCATATTTGAAATTGTCATATTTGAACTTGTCTTATTTGGACTTGTCATATTTAGAGTTTTCATATTTGAAACTACCATATTTGGAACTGCTATATTTGAACTTGACTTATTTAGACTTGTCTTATTTGGACTTGTCATATTTGGAGTTGTCATATTTAAACTTGCTTTATTTAGACTTGACTTATTTGGACAGTCTCTTTCACAAGGGCAAAATGATTATTTTTGAACTTTCATTTTATATGTGGATCCTCAAAATGAAATCAAACAGTCTAACTCTACAAATAGGGAAATTTTGTACAAAATGTTCTAGAATATTCTAAAAAGTTCCAAAAGGTTCTAAAAAACTTTCAAAAATATTTTAAACATCTTTGGTGAAATAATAAAAGTCCTAAAGAGGAATTAAAGAAGGGGCGATATATAAGAAAGAAAAGTAAAAAATTCAAGTCAAAATATATTTTCAATATTGACAAAATTATAACATATCATTTTCTTCTTTTTTTAATTAAGAACTTTTGTTATTTTCTTATATAAGAAATTTCTTTTATAATTAGAAAGATATTTGATATATCTTTTAGTTATTTCTTATTTAGTTTAATAGAGTTTTTTTTTCCTAAACAGATTATACAGATTGTAAAGATTAATTAGGAAATGATTTTTAGGGTTTTCTAAAAGATTTGTAAATGCTATAAATAGCTTTTCTTGTTGATCAATGAACTAATGAATGAATGAATGAAGAATATTTCTTTTAGCAAAATTAATTGTAAGAGTTAATTATCTTCTTAGGTTTTTAATAGGATTTGGTGCGATTGTTAAGTAAGTTCTTAATAATTTCACAAACTCATTTAATTTAGGTCTTAAATTACTTAGTTAATTTACAGTTGAAATTGACGTCTCTTAAATTTTTATAATTAAGATTGCTAGAAACAAGTTTTTTAGAGGTCCAATTGAGATTTGAGAGTTTATCTTGTTTGATTTTTGAATTAAAGGCTTGAGAATTATGCTACATATGAATTAGGATCTAAAAATCAACTTTGTCCGTATCACCTTTTTTATCATTTTTTTTAATCTTTTTAAATTTTCAATTTACTCTTCATTTCTATGGTTGAATTATCTTTTATTTTATATGTTTCTGAATTGTGTCCAAAAGCAAAAGGAGATTTTGTTGATTTAGATCAATAGAGATATGATTTCCTCATCCTTTTATTTATCAAAATCATCATCAGCAAAATCAGTGAGAATGAAAAGGAAAAAAAAATTATATTTTCCTTTTGATTTTTGCCTTTTCATTTTTTTAGATTTTGGTGATTAGTGATTGTTGTGACTATTGATTTGTGAAATGACATTACAAATAACATTTGAAAAATTATAAAAAAAAAAAAAAAAGGATTTCAAGCACCGAAAGTTGTGTTGTTGGTTGAAGGAAATAGTGGCCTTTGTTTTTTTGAGTTACAATTGAGGGAAAAAAATACTCGAATTCAATACCAAACTCAAATCGAGATATGCACCTACCGTCAAATTAAACCTATAGGTACAATGGTGACATTTGTTGAATCATGAGATAATATTCGTGAAATCATATAATGAGAAATCAATACAAAAGAATTTCTTACCTATTTGTTTAGAATTTAGAGCAAGCAAAAAGAGTTGTTTGTTTCTAAGTTTCCTTTTTTGTTTATAATTTTGAGTACGCAATGGATCTTTACTAGAACAAGAGGATTTCTAAAGAATTTGTTTCTGAATTTTCTTTTTGCTTTTTTGTATTTGTAATTCCATTTAGGATTTGTAATTTATCTTGTGTAATGTTTAGTAGTATCATATCAAGATATATTTATAATATACAAATATCTAATTCAAATGCAATTTATTTATTTAATTATGTCAAAATTATCAACTCTAATATAAATATATTTATGAAATAAGTTACACCACACTATTCACACGACCTATTTAATTAATTATAATTAATATTGACATGTCATATAACACAAAAATACATGTTTGACCTAATAAATATATAAATACATTTTATATATTAAGAAAATAGAGTGTAACAACTGAAATTCTAAATAAATATGACGTCATGTTAAAGATATTTCTTATATAAATCGATTTTTTAAATAGTGTGTATATCTATGTTATATATTGTATGTCAAACTATTAATTCAATTATATAATCAATATTTATTAGGTAAGTTAATTAATTTAAATTTAATTTTTTATTGTGTCATATCCATTTATGACATGTCAATCAATTTAAATCTACTTTTTATTATATCATATCTATTTTTTTTTACTTAAATCTATTTATTTCAAATTCATTTAATATATAAACTATCGTGTCAAAAATCGTTAACCTAATTTTATTTGTTTCTAAATTTCTTTTTTGTGTTTTCTTTAACGGGGAAAAGATTAGAAGAGCAAAGGCTATCGTTCTTGAATCAATCTTTGCCATACGAATTATATATATATATATATATATATATA
>CATIWR010186170.1:0-40631 GCA_949677035.1 Omphalea diandra
CGTAAAGGTTGGTAACATCAAAAGGTGAGTAAAAACCATAATTGGATTCAATGGGTGTATGTGATAATTGTATGATATGATTATGTTCTATTACATGTATATATGATTGAATTGCTTCATGTTACATGAAAATATAAGTCAAGTGAGAATGATTGAATTATTACATGTTACATGGAAATAATATTATTATGTTTTATTACAGGTATATATGATTGAATTGTTACATGTTACATGGGAATAATATGATTACGTTCTATTACATGTATATATGATTGAATGGTTACATGTTACATGGGAATACAACCTAAGTGAGAATCAAATGCTCTTAACGATTACTTGACATATCATTTGTGAATAAGCACTTGCATATGGAACTAAAACGGGCGTTGTGACTGACTTGTCAAACACTTGCAAATTACAGGAAGATGGACGAATAGGTCTCAAATCATATGTTACATGAATCACATGAATATCCTGAGAGCAATGTTTATCTTGCTTGGTCACGATAAAAACAAAGCTATTGCATTTGCACTTGCATAATCAATTGTTATACTTGCAATGTATCTTGATGATATTTGTTTATGGATTATGCCATGAGAATTTGATTATTATTTTTATTCACTGAGTCACGACTCACCAAATCGCAATTATTTTTCAGATACTGAAGTATAGAGTTTGAACATTTTAGTGCATAAAGTCTTGCATAGAGACACATGGAACACAGGTCGTTGGCTGAATTTCAACTCTCTCTCCTTGCGTCATGTACATACATTTGATAGGATCTAGTTATGGTCACTGGTCCTAACATTAGTTAACACAGGTGTACATTAAATACATATGGGATTATATATGAATGATGAATAAACCTTAATGTGTATGCATTTCCGAACGTGAAATGCCATGATTTGCAACTGAAGACAATAGTTACAGTTGTTGGTATCAGAGGGTTCAAGCACACAAGGGGCAGACATGCAAATCCTGGTGTGTATGACATCTCGGGGCTGACAGGCAAATCCTAGATGTTGAATGCTCTAATAGGTGCCAGTTGTAGCCACGTTGTGACATTGCAATTTATGGTATCCAAGCTTATTTACAAATGAGAATAATAGATGTCATAGTTATTGGTTTGACATATGAATTTAGATGTTACAGTTTTGGTATCAGAGAGGGCTCAAGCATACGCAGGGTAGACGTGCAAATCCCAGTGTGTATGACATAGCAGGGCCGACGGGTAAATCCTGGATGTTGAGTGCTTTGATAGGTACCGATTATAGCATTACAGATTGTGGAAAAAAAACTGGTAACAAAGCAACATGATTTGTAAACACAAGTGGTCATTACATTCATTGGTATCAGAGCATATGAGTTCTGAAATATGAATACGGTCGTTACATTTATTGGTATCAGAGCAAATATGAATACGATCGTTACATGTCATGCTTATGATCTATAAAGGAAACCCAAGTAAACCCAGAGTAATCATCAACTAGGACAAGAGCATAATATTTTTCACCCAAACTAGCACTCTTAGTAGGTCTTGTTAAGTCCATATGGATAAGTTGAAGAGGTCTAAATGTACTTACAACATTCTTTGTTTGAAATAGGATTGATGTTGCTTTCCCATTTGGCATGGCCCACATGTTTTATCTTTAGAATTTGGGAAGACTTTCCACTAGCTATCCTTTTGATAAGCTTTATAGGAGCTTCATGCTAATATGTCCAAGACTTTTATGCCAAAGCCAAGCTTCATTACTAAGTGACACAAGACACTTGAAAGATTGGTTAGCCAAATTGTCTAAGTCAATTAGGAAGGTATTGCTCTTTCTTTCACCCTTGAATTTTTATCCACCAAAGTGGTAACTCAACATTCTCTAGGGTCAAAGGTGACGTTGTTTCCCTTATCACAAAATTGACTTACACTAAGCAAAATATATTGTAAACCATCAAAAAGTAAAACATCATCAATAAGAGAATAAACATTCTTACCAATTGTGTCAATGCCAATTACTTTACCCTTGGCATTTTTTCCAAAGGTGACATTGCCACCTTTCTTTTCTTTTAATGTCATGAATAGCTTCTTGTTCCCCATCATGTGCTTTAAGCAACCACTATGTCAATCATTCACTTCATTGTTGGCTGCCAAGCAATCCTACACAACATAAATAAATCATTTTTGTTTTGGTACTCAAGCATACTTTGGTCGTAGGGGGTTAGACCTAGAAGGATCCTTCAATTTGAGGTGAGCCTTCCTAATTTAACAATGAATGTTAATTGACCAAACTTCATGTAATAGTGACATTAGAGTTTAGACTTGTAAGTCTTCCTCCTATACATGACCTTAGTATGAGTGGGGTATTTCTCATACCATGATGGTGTGAATGTGAAATGAACATGAATGGATTAGTGTAGAAGTGAATTTTCTATGTGTGTTAGGGTGAGCATGCTTCATTGTGCAAATATATGCATGATTAGCCTTCTTAGGGATAGTCTTTGAGCCTTGATGTGCTTCTTTTTGTCTTTGGGCAATGGTGGCTTATAGCTTTGAACACTTTTCCTACCAACTACCTTAGTACTAGTATTTAAGGTGTTGAGGCTCTAATGAAGGTTGTGAGCGCAAATGAAGATGAAAAAGCTTGATTGAAGCCTAGACCATGTTTAATTAAAAGAGGTCTTTAAGATACAATAAGTGTATCAAAAGCTTCATTTCCTATGCAAAACTTAGATATGGAATTTCTAAGCTCTATAACTTCTCCCTTTAAAGAATCAGTCTCCTTTTTTAAGGAGTTTAGGGAAGAAGATGCTTTAGAGAGACTCTCAATAGACTTCTTGAGTTCCTCATTTGAAGTCCTTAATTCACTTACAAGATTGTTCAAGGATTTAAATTCATCATCTAGTTTGGAGTATTTTTTCTTGTAAGATTTCATTTGTGACTTGATTTGTCATATTTCAAAGTAAGAGCTTGTAAAAGCTCATCATCTAACTCATTATATTCTTCATAAGAATGGGGTGAAGAGCTTACCTCATTTGAAGAATCATCTTATGCCATGAAGCACAAGTTTGCAACTTCCTCCTCTTCATCCTCTTCACTTGAGCTATCATCCCAAGTTGCTTTGAAGCTCTTCCTCTTCTCCTTATCTACTTTCTTCTTCTTCTTTAGTTTGGGGCAGTCATATTTGATGTGGCTTATTTGCTACATTCATAACATGTAACTTCACCCAATCTTTCCTTGAGATTTGGAGTTATTTTCTTAAAGTTTCTTCTCTCTTTTATTCTCTTTATCAGTTCCTTTGTTCTTCTTAAAAGCATGGCCAACTCCTACACCTCTTTGCCACTATCTTCCTCACTAAAAATAACCTTTGGTTCCTTTTCTTGTGATGAAGATTTTAGAGCCAAGGTCTTATTTTCTGATTTTTCTGATTTATCTCCTTGCTCTCTCATCTTCTTCATTTCTTCATCCTTCTTCAAGGGTAGCTCATGAGTTAAAAGCTTGCCTATAAGAACATCAGTTTGCATTTTCCCAATTTCCTGATTTGACTTTTGAATGCTATAAACTCTGGCACCAAACTTCTCAAAAGGTAAAGATTTAAGAATTTTTTAGCTTACCTCATGATTGGTGAGAATCCTTCCAAATTTCTTCATGTTAGTGATAATTGAAAGGAGCATATTCATCATATCTGCGATGTTTTCATCCTCCTTCATCATAAATAGCTCTTATTCAGACACATAAATTTCTAGCCTGTTAGACTTCACCAAAGTAGTGCCTTCATGGTAGTTTTCAAAGGCTTTCCAAATCCCATAAGCTGTGAGGCAATGTTATACCTTTCTTATTTCTTCTCTTGATAAAGAACTAAGAAGGATTGTCATAGCTCTCTTGTTCCTTCTATTATATCTCCTATAAGCTTCAATCTGTTCTTCTTTTGGGATCAATTATTCACTTCCATCCATCATTTTAGTAGGTGGCTTCCAATTTTTAGCTATCATATCCCAAAGATTCACCACATTGATGTCTAAGTAAATTTCCATCATATACTTCCTATGAGTATAGTCGAATCCATCAAAATATGGCTTGAGGTGGGTGTGGATTCATTCTTGTGCCATGATCTTTTCTCATGCAATTAAGCCTTGAAATGAGAGAAGCTCAAATACCACTTGTTAGCCCTAGTGCTCCAAGAAGGGGGGGTTGAATTGGTGGAAATTTGGAGGGAAGGTGAGAAGTTAAGAGAATTTGGAAAAGGTAGAGAGAAAGAACACAAGGTATTTATAGTGGTTCGGGTGTTAATAAACCCTACATCCACTCCCTAATTCTTCATAATTGGGTGTTTCACTCAACTTAAAATGGTGTTTCCAAGCTCACACCAAACTTGTATAATGTGTTTTATGACTCACACACAACCTTTACAATTTGTGTTTTAAGGCTCACACAAAAGCTCACTTAAGTGTTTTACACAGGCTCATACTTTAACCAATTACAAGAGTTTTGATAATTAGGCTAATTTTTAACCTAATTACAATGGTGTTTAAGGCTTACAATAAACAATTAAGAATTGACACTCAAAGAAGAAGAAGTTGTGAAGCAAATTAGCAAGAGTTTGGCTACAATAAATGAATTTCTCTTGCATTCATGTATATTTGGTGGAGTATTTATAGGCAACAACCACTAAAGAGACGTTACTCAAAAATTGTGCCTAAATCTCTAAGGAAAGCTAGGCAGATTTTGCATTAAATGTCTGTCATACTGAAGTCGCGGTCGTGATTAAAATTTTGCAGTCACAATTTTCCAATTTATATAGGAAAGATCGAAATCACGGTAGAGAACCTCATTTTATGTCTAACAGATAGTCCATGTGTCTTTCTGCTATTGGTCCTCCAAGAAATATAATCGTTATGTTGGACCAACCAACTAAAATTCATAGTCATGATCGATATTCTTCTTGGGCGTGATAAGGACTGTGAATCCTTCTATTTGGTGAGGTGAAAGCACTCTTTTGGGTTACGGTAGGGATAGATGCTTCACCCTCATAAATTTTGATATTCTAACAGTTGGACACTTGGCATTATATGGTTGTAGACTTGGTTCCCCCTTTTCATTTATGAAATTAGTAGTCACGACTCCAAACACGAATACCACCGTGAATCTCTTTATATGTCTTTCAAGTTTTCCTCAATTGGATCATGGCTACGATTTCATCCATGAATTCTTTTGGCCTAACTTCATCTATTCTTTTTGTAAGGTCGCAGTTGTGAATTAGAGGATTCTAATCGCAAATTTGGATGTCTTAGCCAAGGTTAAAGATTCAGACTTCCATCCAACTTCTAATGTGAAACTAACTAAGAAACCGCAAGAACAACACTTAAACAAAACATTAGTACCTATCAATCTTTACTGTCAAGATCAAAAGAGGCCTTTGACTTAGGTTTGACCAACCTAGTCTAGTAGCAAATATAGTCATAATCGAATGTATAAAGAAAAATCAAACCAATCACAGTGAGAAAGTCGAAAACCAAAACATCATAGGTGCGCATAACAAGCACAAACTCAATCATTTTTTCTAATTCTTTACATTATGTATAAGAGTTTATGAAATGCTAAATGAATCCTCAAAGTGTTAAAAATCATAATTATGTATACAAGTTGAGGTAGATGCTCAAAAATAAACCAATTCAAACCAACAAGGAAGCAATTAAAAATCACAAATTCCAAGTATGAAAATTGCACGCACATTTATGCCAAAAAATTAAATGTTCATGTTTTATATGCAGGTATATGCAAATTGTAACAAAAACACAAAAGTTGAAATAAAAAGGAAACTCTGGCTACAACAAATACTTGCAATGTAGTTATCAAATTCACAATCATCACAGGTAATGATTCACAAAATTTTGCAAAAAATTACAAAAAATAAATTTATTCCCAAATTTTCATAAAAACTGATATATTACAGTCATTATTAACCTGAAATTTGCAAAATTTGGAAGGTTTAACAAAATCTAGCAAATTTTCAACAATAATACAAATATAAAATTATTAAGCCTCATAGGTATGCATTTCAATTTTCCAATATTATTTCACTAATTAATTCAGGCAATTTTCACATGCAAAGACTAAGAAATAATAAAAGCATGCAAATTGAGGCAAGTGACTAATGAAGGACTAATAAATAAATTTAGGAGATTCTAAAAGAGAGTGTCCTAAATCATAGTTTAATTTTTGGAACTAACTTAGCATTCACATGTAGAATAGAATTTTATGATAATGCCTAAAAGTCAAAAGTGATGAAAGAGGAAAGGAGAAGAAAAAATAATAAATAAATATAAGAAAGATGAAAAACTAGAACTTATCATGTTGCAAGCTACAATTATTAAATGGAAGTAGATTTCATATGCAATTGGCATGTCCCAACTTGACTGAAGGCCCTTTAGACATGTCTTAGGCAAGACATGTGCACGAGCTGACACTAAATGAAAACCCCAAGTGTTTAAGGTCCTCAACTAGTCATAAATGGCATCATACCCCTCGAGGAAGTTAATGGGACCATCAAACATCACATTATCAAAATGACACAAGGTAAATCTATATAAAAAAAACCTAGAAATTATAAGTCTAAAGGATTTATAATGAGAGAAAGAAGAAAGATGAAGAGGAAAAGCACAAATAAGAGGTAGGACTGGGTACAGCCTTTATATACTGAGGGTTGTCTACACAGACAATTAATGCCACTTTGCTATCCAAAACTACATTGTTGCACTGCATGTTTAATTAAATTATCTGCATAGAAAAGCTTCCTATTTGTACAGATTATTAAACCAACTTAAAAGAAAAAGGAAGTAAGAATAAAAGGGAAAGGGGGACTTATAGGGAAATGACAAAACTATCATCAAACCTTCAAAGTATCAAAAAAGCTAATTTAAACTCTAAGATCCCTATAAAATTATAGAATTACCCTCGAGACATTAAGATTTATCCTTAGTGAATGCTAGAAAGGCTTTTAAATGAGTGCAAACTAAGATAATCACTCAAAAAGGAAGCCTATCTCTAGTGGTTGATAGAAGGATACTTGAGCCAATTTCACCTCATAATGACTGGCTAAATACAAAATCCTCCTTAAAAATATAAGAAAGGCCCTTCAATCAATTTCACACTAAAATGACTATTCAGGGCACAAATTATTTCTTAGTACATGTTAGAAGGGTTGTTAAATTGATTTTCCCCATCAGAATGATTGTTAGGACATTGAATCTTTTCTAATAAATGCCAGAATGGCTACTAAACCAATTTTTCATACAAGAATGGTTATCAAAATGTAAAACTCCCTCCAATACCTACTTGAGAGATTTTAGAGGTGAACATCTAACATTGGTACCTACTAAAATATTACCAGAGGAATTTAGTATCTATTAGAAAGCTGCCGAGACACCCAGTATCTACTTGAGAGTTTTTAGAGGTAAACAATTAACACTGTTACTTGTCAGATGAACTTAGTACTTGCTAGAAAGCTACTAAGACACCTAGTACATACTGGAGAGCTATTGTAGATCACTACTAAATATTGTTACCTAGTAGAAAGCTACCAGAGAAACTCAATACCTGTTAAAAAGCTATTAAGACATCTATTACCTACTTAAGAGATACTAGAAGCGACTACTTAACCATAGTACCTACTAAAAAGACACTAAAGAAACCTCCTACCTACTAGAAAGTTATTAAGGCTTTCAAAAAACTTTAGCACCCACTCGAGAGCTGTTAAAGAGTTGTATCCTTTGATATCATTTTTGGTGTTTACATTCCAGCACTAATTTATTGTGTCTTGTTCGATGGTCATTTCTTAAATGTCTAGTCCCATAGAGCAAGGGGCAAACTATAAGTATTAGATTTCATGCCTTAGGATGCAAGCCCACTCATGAGAACTATCAAAATGAGTCTTTAAAATGTAAAGGGGAAAGGTTATAAAAGGGAAAAACAAGGCTTAAAAGAAATTCTTAAATCGAACCCAAAACAAGCCTAACACAAAACCTAATATCAATAGATGGTTGTATAGCTAACTACTTGGCTTTACAATCAAGATTATAACACTAATAGAAAGAAGATTTTAGAATAATTGATTGTTGCCTTCCATACGGTTGTACAATTAACCTTAAGTCTGTACAGTCAACTTCTTAGTTGTATAGACAATTTGAAAACCTTAATTCTAGAATATTCCTTAATCTTATCTATTGAAACTCAAGTATCAAGTGCAACCTGAGTCATTTGGGCTCAAGTGCACTCATCTATCCTCTATATATACCCTATTCACTTGACAGAAGTGAGGCTTTTGAAAACATAGTGTTACTCTGCCAAATGTACTACTCAACTTACCTAAATATAGAAACTCTAGCCATCTATTAATAGATAGACCTAACTTTGCATCCATCCTTTGCATTTTAGAGGATTATTCAAACCCTAGTACCTATGAGGGCAAGACATACCAAAAAAAACATCTTGTGCCTCTAAAATTCTTCTTTTTTTCTATTCTTTTTCCTTTTTGTTTTATGAAAACCTAGTCCTAGTAGTTTGTATAAACCTATTTATGGTCTATACAAACCATTGAGAGAGCTACAAACCCACTTTTACTAAAAAGTGGCACATTTTCTCATCCTTCTTCTCATATGTTTTCCTTTGGTTTTTAAGGTTTCAATTGTTTTCCTTATAAGCTCCAACCACTGAATAGGGTTAGGATTTCATATGCATGATCTTTATTCCTTCATTTGGTGAAGCAAGGATCAAAGGTGAGTGTTTACAATTATGTTTTAATGGATTTAAACTTATATTCTTTCATGCTCTTCACCTTTTATCCTTTTTTTATTTATATGTTATCTTATTAGACACATGATTAGGATAGGGAGTTTGCATTCCCAAGGACCTTGTGACTCTATAAAATGTTCATAGATAACTTATTGCGCTTGCAAGTTTTGTTATCACCGAAAGGAGGTGACTAGCTCTTTAGCATTATCACATTTTTCTTTTTTTTATATGGTGATTGGAAACATATAGAGGAGAGAGCCTAATGCTCTATGACCCTTATTTTTCATTTGATTTCATATTTGGTGTATATAATGTATTCCTTAGCCTTATAATCTTCATTTTCCTTCATTTTCCTTCATTTTGGTATCCTAGCTTCATCTATAACTAATGATATATTTAGGATGTTTAAGCTCCTATAGAGCATTAATGGGGGAGGATTCAATGATCCAATGGCCCCTAATTGATGTTTTAAGATGTAGCCTAAGGCCTCTACTATCTTTCAAGTGCATTTGCATTTCATTTTCATGTTATACGATCATGCCCTATTCATCATCTTTATGTTTTTTATCCTTTGCTTATTATCATTGATTATATGTGTGTTTATGTTTGACTTCGTGGTGATGGGATTATAGGTATATGGATTTGACTTTGTGGTGATGGGATTATGGGTATATGGATTTTAGACATAGAAGCATACTAGGTCCTTTAACTTATAGATGGATTTGACATAATCATCATTATAGATACATATTACTCCTTAGGCTATTCTTGTTTTTATTGTGTTTTATTTTCATGGCGAGACATTAACTTGTTTGATTTCTCTCTTAAAGGTTGATATGCATGTTTCCTCCATTTTGCATATTTATTTTGTTAATAATTAATGACCACCCCACTTAAAACATGACTATAACCCCATCCATATAGAGCATGTTTGTAATGCCTTGAAAATGATATGCTTAATATGACACTTAGATGGATGCTTTTAGGATCAATAATTGAATTAATCATAACAAGGTCAAAATGGTAATTATAAATCAAAGATGCATGTCTAGAAAATGATATGTTTAATATGATGCTTAGATGGATATTGTTAGGATCAATAATTGAATTAATCACAATAAGGTCAAAATGGTAATTGTGAATCAAAGATGCTTGAAGGCTAGATCCCTAAATTCAAGAGATGTGGGGGTGTCTAACTGCTTACCCATTTATACCTAATTTTTAAATCTAATCTCTAATGAGGTGAAGATGGATTAGGCCTTCTAAATTATTTAGTTAGGCTTAGAATTTATATTTGCTCGAATTCTTATATGGACTGAAGTTAGGTGGCAACTCTTTATTGATTAGGGATGGTACCAATGTACTTATTCCTTCAACTTAAAGCTTACCTCTTTCAGCATTTGAAGATAAGGCGTTGCAATGGCTGGCCTTGCTTAATGTTATAATGAGCAAATTAGAAAATGAGGTTACAGCTTTATAGAGACAAGCAAATAAGATAAGTTCACAAGTTAAGGATATGACTCAAACACTAGATGGGTGATCAAAAGTGTGAACTTCGAACTTAACTCTAAATGGTATTTTAGTACTAAAAAGATAAGAATGAGAAAGACGATGAAGCTTAAAGCAAGCCAGCTTCAACCAATAGTCATTCTCAAGTAATCAACCCAAAATATCTAGATACTACTGTTGACCAAAATCCTTTATATCTTATGCCCCATAGCAAAATTCCTCAATGAATTTTCTTTATTATATAGTCAAAAATTTCATTTATGATGATTGGAGTAAATAAAATTTCTTTTTAAATAACATTGTCTCTAAAATTTCACTATATATAATCCAATATTACTATCATGATTGATTAGTTATACATTATTTCTACAAATTATTGCACTATAATTCTCTTTAAATCCCTCTTTTTGGTAATGACATAGAGGAAAAAGGTAAATGCGCTTAATAGTTAAGATATATTGTATTAGAGACATTAATATATTAGATGTCTTAATCAATTCAATCAAATACAAAGGAGAATAATTAATTTATAATACAAAATGGAAGATGTATGCGATAAAAAGGGTGATAATTAAAATGTTATATGATGTGGAACTTGTGTGAGATGATTTGATTAATTTTTTTATTCATTTGAAATAAGCTTATATTATGAGGGAACTAAAAATAAATTATTTTACACTACGCATACTCTAATTCTTATTTTGATTATTATAAATTAATGACTAATTTGTTTGTCTCATGTATAAGCGTTTTAAGTTTGATCTTATAATCCACTTATAATAGTCTTAAGTTATTAAGGAAGTTTGGTAGGTTTCTAATTCTACCAAAGACCTTACATGAAGTTCAGTTAAGGACAATTCATCTCATTATAGAATGGAACAAGGTTCCTAAATGAATGAACTGTCAACTATAATAGCTAATTGCACTAATAACCACGAAAGATAAATAAAGAAAGTTAAAGAGCACCAACGATAATTGGAAAAGTCTAGTAGAGATGGTTAACTCTTTTATATGTCCCAATGACAATAAACAAAGTACTAATGGGCATTATAAGGAAAACAACCACCATAGGTGAAAAATAATGACCGTTGAAGCTTATCTTATAGATGTGTCTTTATTGACTACTAAAAACAAATCAATAAGTGTTGACATGATAATGGGTTATGGAAGTTTCCTAAGGTCTATTGAGAAATTTTGGCAGATAATGCTAGAGAAGTCTTGATATTAATAAGCATTAAAAAGGTTTTAAAAAACTATTGAATGAAAAAAAATACTTATAGAACTCTATCTATGACGATGGGAAAAACCCTCTAGAGAAGGTTATGGAGTCTGTATTGCTCAACAACTATTAAAAGAACTCAACGGGTGTAGAATGTTT
This sequence comes from Omphalea diandra, assembly GCA_949677035.1. Classification (NCBI taxonomy): domain Eukaryota; kingdom Viridiplantae; phylum Streptophyta; class Magnoliopsida; order Malpighiales; family Euphorbiaceae; genus Omphalea; species Omphalea diandra. Next base: position 11,667 of record CATIWR010186170.1, read on the forward strand.
CTCAATGAACATTGGATTATTCCAATGACTATTAACAAGAAAGCAGTTATAATATTTTATGACTATTAAGGAAATACTTTATGATCATTGATCATTCAATAATCATGGCTAATACTGCAATGAGTGTTGATGGGGTTTCTAACAGCTATATTGACAAGTCTGATGGATTTTTAAATGTGACTACCAATTAGTTTTGTACCATTTGCTATATAAGTGCCAAAATTCAAAAAGAAGAAATGACAAATGATATTTATGACATAGAGACATCTTAGAATTTGAGCACTAAAAAACAATCAAATAGGTGATTAAGAGTTTAGCCTTTTGAACTAAGCATTCTTCAAGAGCAAAGCTACTTCAACTATCTCATTATCAATCCTACCTCAAGCTTACTTAAAAAATTCTTATCTTTTTTATTTTTGAAAGTGCTTGAGTGTTTAAAAGTATTTCTTTATGCATTACTTGTAATCTTTGTGAGAGGATACTCCTAGGTTGGGAAACCATTTAAAATAAAACTCTTGTGAAAGTTGTAAAATAGTACCTAGAATTATCTTAAGTAAGATTGAATAGTGCCTAAAAATTATTTGATGAAGGCTTTTGAGTGATGCTTGCTAAATTCATTATAATGTAAAAGTTTGAATAGCATTATAAGCTATTTAATAGTGAAACTTTCCAGTGTCATCTAAAGGAGAGGATTTAAGTTGGACTTATGCCAAATCTCTATAACATTTTAGTGTCCTTGTGATTGTTGTTTCTTAATTTTAATCTTATACTTTGATTTGTCATTACCTTATTCACTCCTCTAGGGCACATTGGGGGAACTTGTGTATTTTTGGACATCAATAATGACCACGAAAAAACTCCAATGGTATTAGTGGATAGATTCAACAAGTATTGCAAACAACCAATGATCATTGAAAAAAAATTAGGATCTCAATGATCATAGGGAAGAAATAATACTCATGGACAAATCATAAAGACTAGTTTTTTAAAAGCTAACAAAACTTCTTAACTTATTTCTGCTAGCTAGTTTTTGGATTTCTTAGTATAAAAACCCTTATTTAAAGTCTAGAATATATAAAATGGAGTTTTGAAAGATTTATATTAGGAGTACAAACCATTTCAAGGTGTTGCTTTTATATTTTATATAGTTAAAATTTTTGTGCGACTTCTAAGCTAACCTTAAGTTAGTAAAAGAGTAAGTTTTCTTCACCATTTTTGTATATTTGCCTAATTGAGAGACTTGGACACCTTTATGTACAATTTCTTATAATGGTCAAAAGGGTTTGTGCTTAGATGTCATGACCCAAATTCTAAGCTGGGTCAGCGTTAGAGAATTGGAAGGCTTAAGGTATCCAAAACCCATAGCAAGCATAATTACTGGTGATTAAAGCCCATTATAAACTTTTCAAAACCTTAAATCTTAAATTTACACTTATTAGCCCATGAACCTTACTAGTTTCCATTTGTCTCACCTTAGATTGTCATGACAATACAACAAGAGGTAGGGATTTAAATTAAGCTTAATATTGAAATTTCATAAAAATACTTACATTATACAATGGCCATTTAATTCAATTTTATCATTTCAGGACTAGGGGAGTCTAGACTCACCAGCTGATTCCTTTTTTTACTTTCATTATGTACATATTATTCAACATAAAATTTCCATGTTTAAACAATCCTAGAATTAGTGGGGTCACCTTAGGTTATTCTAGCTTTAACATCCTTTCCATTATTATAAGCATTCAAGATTTATCTTAAATGGGTCATAAATCTTAGTATGCCTTAACATCATTTTCATTAATCATGCATCATAATCATTTTACATCATATTAACCTTAGTCATATACATATCACATTATTTGTAACTTAGACTTTCTGAAGATTATTAAGAATATAAGATATATATAACTTAACATTCTACTTAATACATACATAACTCCTTCAATATACATGTATATCAGTTCTAAAAGCAACTATGAAAAAACATTATAGTGTTTTAATAATGTATGATACACATCTTAAAACTTTATCTGTAGCTTTTGACCTCAAGCATATATCAATGGTATTAATCATATGCTTAACCTGCAAAATAATTTGTGTGTGTGAGGGAGGACGATGAGCTCCTTATGGGAAACTCAGTGAGAAATTTATATTGTCCATATGCAAGCTCACATGTCTTTACATGAATGCATTTCTATCTATGTGGCACATCATCTATATACATCATTTACAAACATGTATGGTTAATTAAGTCCATGAGAATCATTACTTGGTTTATTTACCTTTCTCACATAGGAGAGTTATCTCTCTAGTTGAGTGCTTTCGGGGGAGTTGCCTCACCAGTCGTATCTTTCATTTATCTCTTGCATGAGGGAGTTTCCTTACCAACCTGGTCATGTATGCATAACATTACATTCATTTTACTCAGATTATATCCCTTACATAGCTAGGTATGACTCTTTGGATACCCACTTCTTCCCTAAACTACATATAGCAGTTAAACATAATTTTTATATCATGTCATCTCATTTCATCCATAAAAATACATATAACTTTTACATTAACATATTTTGGCCTAATATGGCTTACACATTTAAACTTATGATGCATGTATGTAATGGAAAATGAAATGCAACTAAAATCCCACACCTTATATTACTAGCAATAGTTATTCTTTGTTTCAGCTTTGTTCTTTCTCTATCTCTTTGCTTTAACCTTACTTGTTCTTAGTTTTATCTTTACTTTATCTTAATCATCTCACCTTTATACATGCCTAAGTATAGACATTCAGTATAATTATTTAACATTTAAAATATTGAGAGTTACCCAAACTCATCCATAGAACATATAACATAAATATAACATATAGTGTAATAGGGTAAAAGACCTTATAAGGACAATGATATCCTAAATAACAATCAAACATGTAAACATAATTTTCATTATCTCTTATTTATGATGAAACTATATCATCATTCATCCTAGCTTATTGTCAACACTTTCCATTTATCTCATTCATAGTATCAACATTAACATCACCATATAATCATATAGTAATTCATAGTTAGAATCCTTAACTCACTTCATAGTCAACAATTTATACTCCTATATGCATCAATATATTCATTTCTCATCACAAACTACTATATATTCATTAAGATGTTCATGTATTATCCTACACCAATTCAAATGTAGGACACCCTTCAACACTTGAATAAGACTTTAAACTTTAGATTTATAATGCTATACAACATTTAAGAACTCAAATAATATCAAGGAACACAAATTACATCAATTATCCTTATAATTAAAACTCATCACATAAAGAACAATCATAAGCTTATTAAGACATCAATATCTAAATCAATGGAACTAAGATGTTATACATCCTTCAAGCCCTAATTCTCATCATAAATAAGAAGTTTAGGATGCCAATTAACATTTAAGAAGTTAATAATAATCAAGAATTCATGTAACCAACCCATATATATAAACTCCTTTCAAAGTTTCAATTGTATAATACATCAATATTGCCTTTAGTTTAACCAAAGTGTAAAACACCAACTAAGCTTAATTTCCTTCTCAAATATGAATATTAGAATAATAATTATCATGTAATAAATCATCAAACATCATGAACCAAAAGAAATAACTCACTCTCTTCAAGTACATATAAAATTCCTTTTGAAGACAACATCACCTTTCATGTCATACTAACACCAAACATTATATCTTTCATCACTATTAAGCTCAAAAACACCTTAAACACAATAAACACATGTATTCAAATGTAAAGTAAATATATGGTAGATTATAACTTACTTGAAATAGGTAGAAAAAATCTTCCTAACCTGATTTGGTGACCGTTGATGGAGGAAACATTTTAGGATGGCTTATGTGAGTTTTGGAATGATGAAAATAGAAGAAATCTAACATTTGGTCATGGAAATAAAGGGAAAAAGTTGGTGAGGCAATTAGGAGGGTGCAAAATAACTATTTTGGATATGTTAGATTGTTTAACAAAATTAAGCACTTTCGGCTACCAATTGAGGTTCAATTGCTAAAAGCTCTTCCTATTTATCATGCGTCTTTTTCATTCAATATTCTACCTTGATTTTTAATAATTAATTCCTAATAAAAATAGACAGTCAAAATACTTTCTAAAGTCTGCCAAAATGCATCTTTCTTTTGAAGCATGCAACTTATGGAAGCAAGCATGCAACTTATGGAAGTAGGCATGCAACTTATGGAAGTAGGCATACAACTTATGGAAGCTTTGCTTTCAACTCTTCCTTCCTTCCTCTAAGAAACTTGGAATAACAAATCTAGACATTTAAAACTCATCTAAAACACATCATTATCATGTTATTTAAATGTACATAGGCATACATACTAAGCACACATTAAACAAACATAGGCAATGTAACGACCATTTCATTTACAAATCATGGCATTCATGTCCAAAAATACATATGCATAAAGGTTGAGTCTTCATACATACTTAATCCAACATGTGCTAAATGTACACATATGTTAACTAATGTTCAAGGCTAGTAACCATAAACTAGTTCCTATCTAGATATATGTATATGATATAAAAAGAGAGAAAGTTGGAATTCAGCCGGTGACTTGTGCTTCATGTATCTATATATAAAAACTATGCTCCAAAATATCCAAACTCTATGCTTCAGTATCTAAAAAAACATAATTATGATTTAGTGAGTCGCAACTCAATGAATAAAAATAATAATCATATTCTTATGGCACAACCAACAATCAAATATCATCATGATACATTATAAGTATAAGAATTGACTATGCAAGTGCAAATACAATAGATTGATTTTTGTCATGACCTTGTAAGTTAAACACTATTCTTGAAAATTCATATGATTCAAGTGACATTTGATTTTGTTGGCCAACATATGATAAGTGAATCATTTGATCAATAACATGTCCCAATAGGAAATATTGGTCCCCTTTCTTTTTCCAAGTGATTTGCAAGTGTTTTACAAGTCGGTCACAACATCCTTTTAGTTCCATATGCAAGTGTTCATTCACAATGGTATACCAAATAATCATTAACAGCTCATTTGACTTGTATTCATATGTAAATGCAACAATTCAATCACATATATATGTAATAGAACATAATCATATCATAAAATTATCACACATACACATTACAATCTAATTATGGTTTTTACTTATCTTTTGACGTGACTAATCTTTATGGTAGGCTTGATTCTCTCTCTAGAGCTTCCTTAAAGTGCTGAGATCTTAACAATTGATAAATACATGTTATAAGTATGTCAAAATGATAATGAATGCTTAGTATGCAACTATGGCATGATCCATGCAAGTGGACCTAGTGTTTATGCATATTTTCCTTATATAATAGCCTAAACTTGCTACACTCTCATAGTAATAACTCATAGATATACTTATCTAAATGACTTGATTTTTTTTCAAATAAACTAGACACATAATGATATAACATAGACAAATTTCAGGTGAATATAAGACATATGGAAATTTTGGTGAATTTTTGAATTTTGCCCTATTTCAATGTCATCTCAATTTGAGTAGGTCTTACATTCTTACATATATATCCAATTATACAAATCCAATTGCAAAAATGATTTATCATAATTTACAAAACACATAAAGGAACATTTTTCATGTTCCACTCGTTGTCTAAGTCAGTCTATAAAGTCACCAAAACAAATTACCAATCTCAGGGTCAATAAGTTTTCAACATGTTGACAATCAGTCATGATAAAAGGGCAATATCACATCAATCATGATAAATTTGGTAAACTATTTTACAGCTATGTAGATAAGACATAAATATAAAACTTTCAAGCTTAACACATCACTAAATTCCAATTTTATAGCCATCAAATTCTTAGAAAACAAAATTATAATACTGATAAGGTTTCATCAAATTTAGGGTCAATCATAATCAATGAGCCATATTTCTTTCCTCATAACAAATTAAGCAAAACTACTTTACACATATTTAGAAAGGATATAGCCCTACAAATTTGATATTTTGCACTTTGCTTAAATTAGAACATAAGGTCATCAAAATATATGAAAACAACTAAACTAAACAGATTTCAATTGGTTGTGAACCATCACTAATGAATGAGCCATATCTCCTCACACACACCAAATTAAGCAAAAGTATTTTACATGCATTTATATAGGGCATAAAGCTATAACTTTTTAATTTTTCAGTTTCCCTAATTCCTCTTCTAAGGTTATGAAATCGTGGGTACAAATTCTACTCTAACAACAAGACCAACACAATTAGCTCTTATTTTTTTTTTTGAATTTCAACCTCTATACATGAGCTCTGCCTCAAATTACTCCATAATTCTTCCTAATCATGCATATTTAACATGCTATGATGGAGGAATTTCATGTGGGAAGAAGATAAAATCACTTACCTTTTTTGCCAAAACTAGAAAAACTTAGGGTTTCCTCCAATCTAGCTCATTCTTCTCCCTTTCCTTCTTCTCCTTCTTCATTTTCCTCCTTTCTTCCTTTCTTTCTTTCTATTTTCTACACTCCCTCATGTTTTTAGCTCTCTAATTTGATCATAAAGTTGAAAATTCTAATTTGTATACCTACCAAAATAAGACAAAATCATGGTGTCTCACTACCATTAGTTAGAAATTCAACATTCCTCTTTCAATCCCTCTTCTTCACTTTTTCATCACCTTCATTCATCTCCTAATCTCCATATGCTCCTTATACTTTTAAAAAGCTCTAAAATAATATTATTTATGATGTTATATCATGCATACAAAATAAGATAATTTTTCATGCAACTATACAAACATTACATATATGTTCAAGTGTCCCAAATGCAATGGGGTAAGTGTCATTGTCGTGCTTATCCAATTCACATATCTAAATGATCATTTATCTATTGCATATGTTCATGTGGGATTGCAAATCACTTCTGAAATGAATATGTTCATGTAAGAATGTCAATGAATATGGATAGGGATGTTACAGATAATGACATTAAGATAGGGAAGCTATGCAATTATTTAACTCTTCCTTTCTTCTTTCAAGATACTTTAAATATCCAACTTTAGGAATCCAAAATATATCTAAAACACTTTATTAAAATGCCATATGATCACACATTGAGCACATTTACATACCTTAGTAACCATCAAAAATCATGCACTTAACTTAGCCTATACCATGCCTTCCATCATCCTTTTTCAATTCTTTTTGACATGTACTTTAACATGACTTTCTTCCACGTATAATATTGACATATTCTTCATTATTAAACCTCTAATTCCATTATTCATGCATGTTTATTAATTATCATTTCTTACATATGCTTACTTATATATCTTATATTACACTTACTTTCTCATTATGATTTAGCATCTATCACTTTCATATCTCTTAGTCATTATATATAACTCATATATATCATAATAAGTCATCATTATATCATTAAAATTGTCACCATTTCACAAATTTAGACTCTTTATGCTCATGACTTAAAGGAAAAAGTCATCATTTATGAAAGACCTCTAAGAATGAACTTTTGAGCCTTATATTAGGCAATAAAAATACATAAGTTAATGATTGGCCTAAAAATTACCAATGGAATTTCACTCTCTTTACCATTATAAAAAAGAGTAGCAAGTTATTCTTGAGCCTACAAAAAGAAAAGTAAAAAAGTATAGGGAGTGGATATAGACATATTATTGAATTATTATAAATATCTTACGCTATCTTTTTTTCTACTCCACTTTCTTCTTTAAGAGTAAGAGTGAAATTGTATGTGTTACTCTGCTTCTAACAATACTCAAGGAACTTCCAATAAATTCGAAGTATTTTGAAAGCTCCTTATTTAATTAGATTGTTATCCTCACCAAGGTACCAATATGTATAATTATGCATCTCTCAAAGGTGGTGGAAGAGGCTAATTCACTTTAATAAAATGTTATCAAAATGTAGACTTACAACCCTAAAAGACATCTTCCAAATAGAAACCCTATGACTTTATAATACCATATGTCAATTAAGGTTAAAGCTAGCTTAAGTCCCTCTATTTGCATTGAATCGAAACCCTTTAAAAGAATTACACCACTCAAAGTATCTCTAAGGGTGAAAAGCGAATCCTCTTATTATTTCAGGGTCATTGTTCCTTCTCTTTCCCTCTCTTTTTTCTCTTTCTTTTGCATTAAATTTTTGTCAATAGCAAATCTAGAGGTCTATATGAGGGGACGGGGGAAGAATGATAATAAATTCTATTACAATTACCATGACAATTCTTATTCTTCTTTAATAAGGATTAAATTCACCAATATATCTAAATGCAATATTAGAAACTACATTTTTTTACCTTTTTGAAGATGTTTTCTTTTTAATTCATTATAAGATTGTTACTATTTAGTTATTTATCCTTTGCTTTGCATTATTACTTTCAATTAATCTTAATAGATAAGTTTTGCAACTAATCTTCTCTCTCTCTCTCTCTCTCTCTTTATATATATATATTTTGTAAATAAATCCTCTGAGTTGAACAATGTTTTTTCACAAATAATATTAGAAGTAATACTAGTTGTGAACCCGTTGATTAGAATCATTTTAGCATATATTTTATATTAGAAATTATGATTTTTTCTTATTTTTATAGTGCTTTTTATTTTAGAATAAGTTAATTTTTTGTCTTTTTTATGTTCGCACAGGAAATTCTCAAAAAAGAAGATAATTACATTTTTTTAGCAATGTTAAGAAGATAATTACATTTTTTAGCAATGTTGCATGGGCTATTGTATAGCCTGTGTATGACCATGTAAAAATACAGAGTTGACCAGTTAGCAAAGCTAAATTGTGTAAACAATTAAGTGCGTAGGCTGTTGCATGACTCATGCATCATGCCATGAAAAACATTAGATCTATAATTGGGAAATGAAAATAAGCTGCCATTTTAAGATAACAAAAACCTAATCAGGATAGAGATTCCAAGGTAGAAAAAGAGCAGATTTTTAGGAGGAAAAAGTGGATCCAACCTCTGCACCAAATAAAAGAAAACTTTTGTGAAGATTGGAGGTCATTCTCTCTTATGGTTTTCATTATTTTTATTTAGCAAGACTCTTCTTTCGAACATTCTTCTACTTAATTCAATGGATTTTTTTTATTTGTTTCTTTTTCTTCTTTTAGGATGAATTAATTCTTTAATTTTAAGGGTGAAAGACCAATATTTATTTCATGTATTTATGAAGCTTCAATTGTATTGGGTATCTTGATTAAATATGTTTAAGTTTAATTGATTTTATATGTATGAACGACCGCATATATACAATGTTTGAGATTTTAGATGATAGAGCGATAATGAAAGTCTAGTATTAGTCCTAACATATTAAACTAGGAGATTGAGACCACAAAAGTAGGCTCAACTTGTAAAGATATTTAAGGATTATTCATGAATCTTAATGCATTGTTATTGAATTTTGTGACCAATGCAATCTCAATTGAAATAATTCTAGTGATATATTTGTGGAATGATATTGTGGTGTACCCAAATTTCATAGAAATCATTATCATATATTTAACTTAATTTTAGTTTTGTTTAATTATTTTGCAATTTCATTTTTTGTTTATTATTCTCTTTATATTTTGATTGCTAGATAATAAAAAAATTAAGACTTTTATGAGTACACTTGCGGTCTCTACTTATCATTATTTTACATGAAGTGATTTGCACACTTGCAAAATTACATACGCAATACCCGTGCAATGCATAGAATAATTATAAAAATAAATTTTAAATAAATTTAATATTTATTTTATTAAATAATAAGTTAGCTAATTGAATGATTAATCATTATTTTATAAAAGTTATTATCAAGTAAATAAAATAATGAAATAAATTTCTTAAAATTTATAATTATGTATGAAGATAATTATAATAAAGGATTATATATTTGATTCATATTTTTAATTTTATATGGTACAATTTTTTAAAAAAAATTAGTTAAATTTTAATGTAATAAATTCTTGATAATCAACTAAATAAATAATATTAAGTATTTCATAATAAAAAATAAAACTAATAAATAATTATAGATTATATATATGTGAGATAATTGTAATAAAGAATTTTTTATTGATTCATAACTTCAATCTTGCGTAACATAGTTTTAGGAAAAAATTTATTAAATGTGAATAAATTAATTTCTAACAATCTATTATATTATTGTTCGCTCCTATAAATTTAGATTTTTAAACAATAAATGAAATTAATTTTAATTTTAGTTTCGTGTTTAAATAAATTTTTACTTTTTAGATTTTTCTAATTTTCGGTTTAGAAATTATTTATAATTTTTACTTTTAAAATTTTTATTTTATGTTCAATAATTTTTTTCTATGATTTTATCTTTTCGTTAAAAATTTTTACTGTTTAGGTTTTTAATTTCCTATTTAAAAATTTCTTTATATGACAATTAATTTTTCTAATTTATTATTTAAATTTTTGAATATGGTAATTTTCTATCACATAATATAAAATAATAACATGTGACTATGTTATATAATTATTTGATAAATGATAAAAAATTATTTAAAATTAATTTTGAGATTGAAATTAGTAATATATATTGATGTATTGATTGCTATTTGATGTATAATGTTTGATTCTTTCCTTGCTAATAGGAGTTATTCTAGCATATATTTTAGGTTAATAAATTAAAAAATTTTCTTATTTTTTAGTGTTTTTATTTTGAAATAAATTAATTTTTTATCTCTTTTATGTTTGTGCAGGAAATTCTCGAAAAAGGAGCAAAATTGCAGTTTTCAGTAGTGTTGTATGGGCAATTATGTGACCCATGCGTTGGACCATGCAGAGACCCAGAATTGAGTAATTAGCAGAGTCGAATTGCATAAATAGTTAAGTGTGCATATTGTTTTATAACCCATATTTCGCGTCATGCAAGGTGTCAAATCCAATTTTTGACATGCAAATTACAGACTATTTTTTTAAGGAGATTTGACATACTTGAATAGAGATTCCTGGGTGGAAACAAATCAAATTTTTAAGAAAGAAAAGTGGATCTAAAATTTACATCAAATAAACTAAATAAAAAGAAGATTTTATGAAGATTGAAAGATAATTTTCTTAAGGTTTTCATTGTCTTTTTAATAGACTTTTTCTTCTGAATATTCTTCTACTCAATTTAATAGATTATTTTTTCCATATTTCTTTTGCTTCTTTTAGGATGAACTTATCCTTTAATTCTAGAGATTATGATGAAAACTCAACATTTATTTCATAAATCTATAAAGCGATTTTTGCTTCAATTGTGTTGGATGTCTTGATTTAAGATGTTTGAACTTAATTGATTTTGTATGTATAAACGGTTGCATATGTGCAATGTTTGAGATTCTAGATAATGGAGCAAGAGTGAACCTTTAGAGTTAGTCCTAACATATTAAATTAGGAGATTGAGACCATGAGATTATTCTTGAATTTTAGAAATATTTAAGGATTATTTATAAATCTTAATGTATTGTTATTGAATTTTATAACCACCAGAATAGATATAATTTCAATAATAATAAACTCAATTTTGCTTAAGAGAGATTATTGGATAAATTAGAAAAATTCTTTTTCATTGCACAACTCAATTTCAGTTGAAACAATTTTCTTGATATATTTACGGAATGATATTGTATTGTACTCAAATTCCTTAGAAATCATTATCATATAGAGTTTCTGTTCATTTAATTTCAGTTTTGTCCAATTATTTTGCAATTTTAGTTTTTGTTTATTCATCTTTTTATTATTTTTATTGCTAGATAATTAGAAAATTAAAACTTTATTGATACTTATGTAAAACAATTCTCATGAGAATGGTATTTACTCATCATTGTATTACTTGACAGATTTACCATGAGAACGATATCTACTAATCATTGTATTACTTGACAGATTTGTGAATTTGCAATGGTTTTACACGCAACACTTACATCTAATTCACTTTGTTCTTGCATCATGTTGAATTGTAAGTATTATAATTAATATTGAAATGTATTTTTGAATATTTATTTAATTTTAAGCTCTGTATAGATCATAGTTTTTCTTATGGTATATTTATTGTTGGTAGATTTTTATTTAACATCTAGATATATATTGTAGACAGTTCATATATATTGCCTTCATTATCTTGAAATACCTAATTTGGAGAATAGCTATATAATGCAGAAAAAGAAGATATAGTATACATCGTCATCATATAAGTGTGATACTAATTTTTTTTTTTTTTTTTAGGTATAATGTAATTCAATGATAATTTTTTTAAGAAAATTTTCAAACTGAAGAAATCAATTTTCATGAATTTAATAATATGTAAGTCATATTAATGATCATGAATTTGTGAACATATTCATTGATTTATAAAATTAATCAACATTAGATTTAATTAACATGTCTTTTAAGAACAAATATGATAAAATGCTATAAAAATATCATGCTAATACTTTTCTCACTTGATAATAATATATAATTTTTCAAGAATATAGAAAATTAATTGATAAACTAATCAAATAGTAAATAAATGTTGGGTTATAAAAATATTTCTTTATTCTTTTTCTTTGAATAATTGATAAGTCAAATATGAAGTAGTTTTGAAATAAAAAAAAAAAAAAAGTTTTGTTATGGTACTTCGAAGACTTGATATCAACTTTATACTGTGTTAGTAAGTGAAAATATTATTAATTTTAAATGGGATTTTATTTTTGGTCTAATTAAAAACTTTTGTTAAAATTTGAAAACATTTGAGTGAGTGTTTTTCTTAGAAAAAGAGAAAAGCGTATGAATGAAGCATAAATATGAAAAAAAAATAAGTAGCTCTATATATAGAATTATTGAAATATACAAATAGACTACTAGAAAAAAATTCGAAATAGATAGTTGTTAAATTTTTTAGATACAAACATAAGAAATTAGAAAAATAATAATTTATTTCATATTAAAATATAATATAATATAAAATTAAAAATAATAATTACTTAACTGATTTACTAAAACTAGAATGATAAACTCTCTGATTCAAAGTTTTTATTGAAAAGTGTAGTTTTATAATTTTCAAAATTAATTTGAGTCACCAAATAATTAATCATTATATGCAATACACGCATTATAAAAATTAGTATAAAATCTCGCAAATCCTCTCTTTGTCTCCCTATTCTTCTCTTAAGCCACAATTAAGAATAATCATGTTTTAGTTAATCAAATTATGAACATTTAAAAAGATTAATTGATTTGATTTTGATTTAAAGTTTTTTCAAATAACAAATTATGTTGTAATTGTAAAAAATTTGATAGTTTGATTATCTTAAAAATCAATAGATTCATTGGTTAATCAAGATTTATACAAAATATATAAAAAAAAAATTTATTAGAAAATCATATAGAATATATTAATATTATATATTATAATATATATACATAATAATATAATATTTAAATTTATAAGTAAAATATATCATTCATTTTATTAACTGTTGATCTATAATATATAGAAATACAAAGTTGAATAAAAAAATTAAGAAATTATTAAAATAAAAATCACTCAGTCAATTAATCAATTTGGAATTTAATTCAATTAGTTTTAACTTTGATTTTAATTTATTAATATTTTACTCAATTTAAGAGTTTAGCATTAAAAATTTAAAGAGCTAAATTATTATTGAATTAATTATAACATACTCTTAAAAAATCAAGTCTAAATGATAAACTTAAAATAAATTAACTACATATTTTATAATCAATGATCATATAATTAATTTTAAATATTTTAAAATTTAATTATATTATTATCAATAAAAATTATTATAATAAAAATGATAATAATTGTAACTAAAAAGTATATTAATAAAATATATTAAAATAATAAATTTTTATTAATTAATTTATTAAGCAAACTTTATTTTTTAAAATAATATAAAATATTATAAAAAACATTTAAAATATAAAATTTTAAAAATGTAATACTAAATAAATTTTAAAAAATAAATATTAAATATTTTAATTGTAAATACTTAAAACAATCTCTTAGTCATAACAAACACAAACCAGGAACTTCCTTCTTTTTCAGAGAGAGAGCGAGATAGAGAGTAGATCAGCATAGCCAATCAAAAAAAAAAAAAAAAAACTTCAATTTTAAAATAGAATATACCCATCATTCGCCACGGACATCCGAACCCAAAATTCTATTCGATAGCCATATTTTATCACAACCCAAAAACAAAAGGTTTCTGTTCATATCCTGGAACAAGCAGCCCAATTAAGCAGTTTTATTCCTCTTAATACAAAAACTTCCTGTTCTGTACGTTGCTGTGTGAGCTGCGATCAGTCTTCTTTTTTCTCCTTCTGTCTTTTAGATGAAAGTTTGGAGTCAGATCTAAAGTGGGTTCTTGAAAACTTTCTTTCTTTTGTGTTTTTTATGGGTCATTAACTGCAAGCATAAGCATAAACAAAAGCATCTCTCTCTCCATTTCCCGTTGATACCCATTGATTAGTTTGTGTACGGACGCCAAATCGTGCCAGATCTGATGATGTGATTTTGCAATCCGTTTCCAGAAATATCCAAGTTGCATAGCTTCCTATATTAGTATTTATTATATACGCAGACAAAGGTACATGCCCTTGTTCGTTTGAATTAGAGGGAGAATAGGAAGGAAAAGCGTTTTTATTGGATGGATATAGACGATTTTCGATCCATTCTGGAGAGTTCAGGCGTTGACGTCTGGACTATTATAGACACGGCGATTCGGGTGGCGTCTTTGGATTTCGGGACAGAATTGAAGCATCGGAGAGATAAAATTGTGGAGATGCTATATGCTTCAAGCCCATCGTCTGGTCGGTGTAGGAATTGCGATTCTGTTGTGGGTAAATTTAATAATGTCGATAAAATGAAAGAGAATAGCCATGAACAAAAGCAAGAATTACGCGGTGGAAGTGGATCTCCTTCGACTACGCCGAGGTCAATTCATGGAGAAGAAGATGGAGATGATGATGAATTGGATCTCTATGGAGGACTGTTAGATGATGAGCAGAAGAGGATTTTTGAGATCAAACAACACCTAGAAGATACTGATCAGGTTTTGATTCATTTGTTACTTTGTTGTTCTTGTGTGTTCAATTATTGGGTTTGACTTAGTTTCCTTGGTATTGTTGTTGGTGTGGTGGTTTCAGTCTGAAGATTCTCTGGTTGATTTTCTTCAAAGTTTAGCAGATATGGATATAACCTTTAAGGCACTCAAGGTGAATTACGGGCCTTTTTTTAAAGAAGTTTTTTTTTTTTCCAGTTTTCTATTTGTTTGTTAATTCTTCCAATTTATTTATTTACTTTTTATGATGAGTGTTTTAGGAGACTGATATTGGAAGGCATGTGAATCGTTTGCGAAAGCATTCATCCAATGATGTTAGGAGATTGGTGAAGCAACTTGTCAGGTGGCCCTGAGCATTAGTGGTTATTGATATCTGTAGGATGTTTTAAACCTAAGTATTGAAAGAGGAGCTCAGGAGTCTGTTCTCTGACTTGATTGTTGTTTTGTTTTCAGGAAATGGAAAGAAATTGTGGATGAATGGGTTAGATTGAATCCACAAGGAGAGCATGCATCACCTGCTCTAATGGGTAAAAATTATCATAATTCAATACTCTATTTATCTCCCCATTTTCCTATTCTCTGGGAAAAATTTTAGTGAAACGGAGATTTTACTTTGGCGAGATGAAGTTAAGAATGGAAATTAATGATGCTGTTTTCTGCAGCTGATGGGGACTCCCCACTGCAGAAAATTCCCCAGAGCTGTCATCACCAGGTGAAAAACAAAATCTCCTCTTGCCAGTTGCTTTGTATTGGGAAAGTTGTTGAAGATTCTATCTTTTGATTGCGTTTGATGATTCTGTTCTTTTCTAGGTTCCTGATTTTGCATACTCTCCCAATCCTCACAGTGAGTACAGAATCAGATTCAAAGTTGGATTTGATCTTTATGCCATTCACTTTCTGCATTTCTTTTTTCTGTTGTTTGCTTCTACTTTCGTGTAAATTTGCCTCTTTTATCCTAGATGGGAGCTCTGGGTCGGACAAGAATAATTCTGAACCAGAACGAAAGCCCAAATCATTTCCTCAAAAAGAAGCTCCTCCTAGACCTATCCAACAATCGGTTCCTGCATCTGCTACTTCCCAGAATGTACAGGTATCAAGCACGTCAAATGAGCATATTTTGTTGGGCTGGCAAGAAATGAGGGTTTGTAGGAAGCTTTTCTGGGCTTATGTTTTGCATAAGATGACATAAGTGGAGATTTTGGAACTTGTTTACTTATTTGTTGAAAACCACTCAAAATTTGTGGCTTTGCAGAGACAGAGAGAGAATAATTTTGATTCTGACAAGCTGGCTTCTGCACGTAAGAGGCTTCAGGAAAACTACAAAGAAGCGCTGAATGGTTTGATTTCTGTCCTTTCTATTGTTGTTTCTTTTAACTTTGTGAAATTCAAAATTTGGGCATGTGCTGATCTCAGATTTTGCATTTATGTTGGTTTTGTGCTGGTTCTGTGAAGCCAAGAAGCAAAGAACAATCCAAGTGATGGACATTCATGAGATTCCAAAACCCAAGAATAAGAACATCTTCTTTGCGAAGAACAAAGGCGGTGCTTCTCAGGGGAGGCACTGGTGATTTTGGCAGATGTTTCATTAAAAACCTGGGTCCAATTTATCTTTCTTTATATTGTTTTTTAAGGAGGGGGAAAAAAACAATTTTCTCTAATTTTCCTTATGATTAAAAATGAAAAACTTCAACAAGCTCTTTGGAAAAACAGAGTTCTGGGTTCTGATTGGCAATCCAGTTATAGGTGTGAATATTGGCCTAGTAGAACATAATTCTGGCATAAGCAGAGGTTTTTCCTTTCAAGCGTTTTCCCTCTACTTTTGGGTTTTTGGTGAATTTCTTCATTTAATTTAGGCTCAGAAAAATTAACTTTTAATGATTGAGATTGGATTAGATGGGATAAGGATACCAAACGGTAAGAGAATGCACATTGTGATATTCAATGGTCTTGGTCAAGGACTTTTATGTAGGTCCATTTGAGCGCCAGGGTAGGAAGGAAGAAGGGTGGTGGAAAGTGGCTTGCAATTGGCACAGGCCGTGATTCTCTACCATTTTGTGCTTGAAGCATTTTGGGGTGGGCTTATTTATAGTATTGAGCGCCTAATTGCATTGTAGACTGTCCGTGACGGCTTTTTTTTTTTTTTTTTTTTTGTCAGAAAAAGAACTATATTAAACAGGACAGAGGTCTTTGCGTAATAGATCAATAAGTGCCTCTGGTGATTTAGAAGCCCAAGCAATAGGAAGACTCCCCATTTTGAGCCTTCTGGCGACCCCATCTTCCTGCATTATTACCTTCATATGATATGGTAACAATGGTACCAGATGAAGAACAGGAATCTCTCTCTTGCTTGAACCACAAAACTATCCAGAAACAAAGGAATGTCATCAGAATTACATGAAATAATGCTGACTAGATAACTAGTATCCATAATTATATAAAAATTAGTCAAATTTAAATCAACAACAAACTCCAAAGCTTCGCAAACTGCTGGAGCAACCGAGCTATGATTTGAGGCTGTCACTTTGTTGTAAGCCATGCCATCCACATGTTCTCTCTCCTTCTCCTGCACAAGATGGCAACACTTGCTCTCTAGACTCTGAGCTGAATTCATTGGCAATATGCAACAGAAAATTGCAGTGAAATGGAAAATACTATAGATCTCCTGAAACCAGAGGCGGGCTTCATCAGGTCTACACATGCAACAATTTTTGCAATATTCTTCAGCTAGAAAATTATATCTACTAATCACATTAAAACAGTAAAAGGTCGCGTTATTGATGAGAATTTCATTCCTAGACTTCCATATTCCTGCTAACATTAAGACAATCTTGCATAGCACCTCCTTAAACTGTGCACCTTTAAAGGAAACAGAAATGCCCTGCCACCATGCAACAAAGAAAGGGATTGCTTGTCCGGAGGGATAATAAGTTAAACTTGAAGCTAACCACACTTGCACTGCATGACTACATTTAAGAAATAGATGAACAATAGATTCCTCTTCCTGTTCACAGATTGGACGCATATTAGAAGGCAATATACCTCCTTTGAATAAAACACTGGAAGCACGGAGTTTATTTCTCACTTCTCTCCATATAAACACTTTCAACTTTGGGGGGTTGGGAGTTTCTATTGGCCTTTGAGCACCAAGAATGAGGGATTGAATTGGTGGAAAATTTTAAAAATTGGAGGGAAGGTTTTGAGAGATGGAAATAGAAGAAGTAGGAGAAGAGTTAGAGACACAAGATTTTATAGTGATTCGAGTATTAATAAACCTTACGTCCACTCCTTCATTCTTCTAATTAGGTATTCTACTAACACTAAATGATGTTTTTAAGGTTACACCAAACTTTTACACTTTGTGTTTTATGACTCACACACAACTTTGCAACTTCTATTTCTAGGCTCATACAAAAAACCTCTCAAGTGTTTTCTCAAAAACTCACACATAACTTATAGAAGAGTTTTACAACTAGACTAACTCTCAAATCTAAAAACAATGGTGTTTAATGCTCACACTCAATAATACCAATCACATACAAGAATTAAAGGTTGACATACAAAATTGCAAGAGTTTGACTATATTCAATGTTTTTCTCTTGCATTCATGTCTGTTTGATGGAGTATTTATAGGCAACAACCACTAAAGAGATGTGACAAACAAATTATGTCTAAATCTCTAAGTTGTGCTAAACAGATCGTGCATTAAATACATGTCAGATTGATTTCACGGTGGAAAACCCCATTTGTATCTAAAGGCTAGTCCATATGACACACTTCAATTGGTTTTCCAAAAAATATAGTCATTATGTTCTTCGAGCTAGACAAAAGTCTCATGAAATATTTTTCTTTAAGACGCGATTGCCAACGCGAATCACTCTATTTGACAAGGAAATATAGATCCATCAAATTGCGGTCTTGAACACTATGTCTCCCTTGCAAATTTTGATAAACCAACAACTTTTTAGGACACTTGGTATGCTCTGGTTGTGGACTTGATTCCCTCTAAGCAAATCCAAAAGTCGCGGTCGCAAATTTAGACGCGACTCTTACCATGAATTCACCTATCATAACTTTACAAAATCTTTAGCAATATAGTGGTTGTGATTTTCATCGTGAATCCATCTGCTCCATCTTCTTCCATTCTTTTTGCAAGATAGCGACCGCGAATTTGCAATTCGCTATCGTGAATTAGAATGCTTTTCACAAAACATGAGATTTAGACTCGCATTCAACTTTCAATGCAAACCTATCTAAAAATGTATAAAAACAACTCCTAAAATTGATGTTAAAATATATCAATATGCATTGTCAAGATCAAAAGAGAGTTTTAACTTAGGGTTGATCAATCTAGTCCAACAATCTCCCCCTTTTGATTTGGACAACTTAGATTGATTTACAAAGAATGAAGAATGCATAAGTGTAAGGTTGAGATGGGTAAAAATGTTTAACAACTTAAAATGCAATTAAACTAATTTAAATTGCTCCCCTTTCCCCTTAAATTATACTCTCCCTTAATCATGCAATCACAAGTTCATTCTTCCCTTTGTCAAGATCAAAAAAAGAGGATAATGCAATTATAGGGATAATTATAAAGTGTTAGAGACAACCATAGAGGAAACAAAAACTTGAACTTTTATTGATAACAAAACACATACAAATTAAATTCAAGCACAGAGTAAACAATAAAAACTTGTAGATCACAAACTTAGGCTAAATACAAAAAGAACATAAGCATAAAAGGAATTATAAGTCTAAGTAAGAAAAACTAGATGGATGGAGAGATGTCATCATCATCAATATCTTCAACTTCTTCACCCCCTCCTCTTCCTTATGCTTCATCTCTTTCTTTTACATCTTGGTCTTAATCTTTTTCTGGGGTATCCTCCTAATCCTCAAAGTCTAGGAGATGGGAATGTGTTACACCAGCTTCTCTTGAAGGTCCACTATGGAAAGAAGAAGAAATCTCCTTTTGATCACTCGCAAGAAATCTCCTTTTGATCATGTACATCACCTTGTCCAATTTCTTGTTAATGGAAGAGAAAAAGAGATGGTAGAAGTTTTAGGTTCGGCTTTTGGTGGAGCACTCTCCTCTATCACAAGCCTTTTCCTTTTTAAAACTTGTATTATTTCTTGTTTCTTTGCCCCTAGAGACCCCAAGGTGTAAATATAAACATCGGGATGGATTACCTTAGCATTAGTTAAATAGATCAAATCTAGGAAGTTTTGGGAGGATAAGTATTTTTTTGTAAGGAATTTATCATTTTCCTTACTAAGGGCTCCCACATACCTATATATGGTTGTGACATGAGAAAGAAGGATAAATTGGCTTATAGGCTTTGTACTCATGTGAATCAATTGATCCATAAGGTATCGACCTATTTGAATTAGCTTATTTTTGGTTAGGCAAAACAAAAATACTAGGTCTTTCTACAAAACTTTTTCATTCTCATCACCCTTAGCATTTATAAAGAAAGTGATGATTCAGCGAAGAAGTCAATTGGTAAGGGTCTTAATGTATTTGGCAAAGATGTTTTTGGGTCATGTTTGGTTTCAATAAAAATCTCTGACTATAATTCAAAATATATAATATCAAGTCCAAAGATAATGAAAGAAATATTATCTCTCACTTGAAGGTTGAAAAGAGAAGAAAGTTGAGCAAAGTTTATGAAATGAGGGTCCCCAGAAGCCCTAAATACCAACACATATGCACTTATTTTTTATTCTGCCCTTCTGCTCAAGGTAACAGTGCACATGAATTCTTGGATTATCTCCTCATAGCTTGGTTCATCCTAGAATATGAATTCATTCTAGCCTGTATTAGAAAGAAAGACATGGATTTCTTCCTTGAGTTCAAGTGATTCAAGGAGGATGGTGGAAGAGATTTTGTTGGCTTGGATGATTTTGTTAGAGTTTACTTTGAATCTCTCTTTTTCTTCCTTAGTTATCCTTTTCATAAGGTGAAAGAAAGGTGGACTTTGAGGTTTGGCAATGCCCTTCCCCTTCTCTGCTCTGGTTAGTTTCTTGGGTGCCATGAAAGATTGAAGTTGAGAGAGTTTAGAAGGATTTATAGAAGAGATGAATAATAGATGAAGAGAAAAGGTAAAAGTGGAACAAGAAGTGTTAAGATGACTTAAACAGGTAGAAAAATGATAAAAAATGGTCGTAAAATGATAACATAAGCAATAAATAAGGAGCAAACACTGACTAACAATCAAATCAATCCATGCCTGACAGTTACTATAATTATCAGTCGTTATTAGCTGATCACAACTGCTAATTATAAAAATTGTAAGTAACAGATAAAATTTCCTTAAAAATCGAATGAGTCAACGATGAACAAATTTGAATTTTGAAAACATTTGCAGTGGCGATCTAAAATCACGATAATGAATTAAGTGTTTGATAAAAATTGACAAGTGTTATTAAATAACGACTGCGAATAGACAACAACGATCACAAATTACATGGCAAAATGAAAATCAATAAGAAATAAGAATTGACCTTTTTAGATGTGATCAAATTAATGCAATGGTAATCAATTTAAGCAAATTGGCATAAAAAAATGCTTTTGTATAAAGAATTAATACATCAAAAGCATTCAACATACATAACTGTCAAACATAACATTCACTCAATCAAAATAGACAAACATAATGAAGAATATGAAGTGAGATCAATTTTCACCCTAGGGAACTTTCATCTAGCATCCTTAGTTCCCTCTTGATAAAGTTTATCCTTTCTTCATTGGGGGGTTTAGTGAAAATATCTGTAAGTTAATGATTAATGTCAATAAACTCTAACACCACATTACCATTTTGGATATGATCTCTAAGAAAATGATGTCTAATGTTAATGCACTTGCTTTTAGAATATTGAATGAGATTCTTTGAAATATTTATTGCACTTGTGTTGTCACATTTAATGGGAATATGATTAACATCTTTGTCATGATCTTTGAGTCGTTGTTTCATCCAAAGAACTTGGGTGCAACAATAACCCGTTGTCATATATTCTGCTTTGGCGATGGATAAGGCAACTAAAACTTGCTTTTTGTTAAACGAAGAGACTAAATAATCACTTATGAATTGACAAGTTCCAAAAGTACTATTTTTATCTAATAAAATACTGGCATAATCCACTTCTAAATATCCAAAAAGACTAAAATATGAATTCCTAAGATACCACAATCCTAAATGCAATGTGCCATGTAAGTATTTAAGAATCCTTTTGACAACATTTAAATGTGATTCCTTAGGGCAAGATTGGACTCTAACACACATGCAAATACTAAATATGATGTTAGGTCTTGAAGTGATAAGGTAGATAAGACAACCAATCATACCTTTTCATCAATTGACTTATTTGATTCATCTTTATCTAGTTTGATAGTTGTACTCATTGGAGTCTTTATTACCTTGCATCCATCCATGCCAATCTTTTTGAGTAGATCCTTTATGTACTTGGTTTAGTTGATGAAGATGCCCTCTTTAGTTTGCTTGATTTGAAGACCAAGGAAAAACTTGAGCTCTCTCATCATGTTCATCTCAAATTCCCTAGTCATACACTTAGCAAATTCTTCATAAAGAGATTCATTAGTAGCACTAAATATAATATCATCAACATATATTTGTATAACGAGTCTATATTAATTGTGAATTTTGACAAATAAAGTTGTACCAACCTTGCCTTTTTCAAAATCATTTTGTGAAAGAAATGAACTAAGCCTTTCATACTAAGGTCTTATAATTTGTTTCAAACCATACAAGGCTTTAGTTAATTTGAAAACATGATTTGGAAAGTATGAGATTCAAAACTAGGAGGTTGTTCAACATAAACTTCCTCCTCAATGAGACCATTCAAAAATGTACTCTTCACATTCATTTGAAAAACTTTAAAATTAATGTGACATGCAAATGCTAAAAGAATCCTAATGGCCTCTAATCTTGTTATGGGAGCAAATGTTTCATCATAATAAATGTCTTCCTCTTGGTTGTAACCCTTTGCTTCCAATCTAGTTTTGTTCCTAGTAATGAAACCTTACTATTCTAACTTATTCATAAACACCCATTTGCAACCTATAATAAGGTGTTCCTCATGCCTAGGAACAAGCTTTCAAACTTTGTTTCTCTCAAATTGATTGAGTTCCTCTTGCATAATAATCACCAAACTTTCATCATCAAGAGCCTCATCAACAAATTGTGGCTCAAATTGAGAAACAAATGCAAGATTATTGTCTAAAACATGAAGTTGAGATCTAGTACTTACTTCCTTAGATGTCTCACCAATGATAAGATCCTTTGGGTGATATTTGGAGAATCTTCAATCATTGGGAAGTTTTTGAGTTGGGTTTTCTACTTGTTATGACTGAGTTTCCTCAATTTTTTATGATGACCTGTTATCCTTAAGATCAATCACCAATTTTTTAGAGTTGAATCAATCTCCAACTTCTCAAAGTCACTTACAAGATTATCAACAAGAGACCTTTTTCCAAGATCAAGTTTACTAGATTCATTAAACAATAAAACTTTCATTGAATACCCTATAGGCTTTGATAGAGGTGGAGTAGTCCAGAAAAATGTTTTCATTTATTTTTTAATGAAAATTTCCAAGGTTGTCCTTAGTATTAAGAATGTAGAATTTGCACAAAAAAACTTTAAGGTATGAAAGCTTAGGTTTTCAACCATTCCATAACTCATAAGAAGTTTGGTTTAGAATAAGTCTTTTGAAAACACGATTGGCAATATAAGAAGAAGTATTGATGACTTCAACCTAAAAGTAATTAGGCAAAAAATACTCACTGAGCATGGTTCTAGCCATCATTACTAATGTCCTATTTTTCCTCTTTATAACACCATTCTATTTTGATGTTCTAGGAGTGGAAAAATTTTAAGAAATCTCATTCTCTAAATAATAAGTTTCAAAAGATTCATTTTGAAATTCCTTTTCATGGTCACTTCTAATAGAAGAAATGAAATAACCTCTTTCATTTTGAACTCTTTTTTGTAAAATTCTTATGAGTTAGAAAGGAAACCCAAGTAAACGTAGAGTAATCATCAACTAGGAAAAAATGCACTAGAAAGGAAACCCAAGTAAACGTAGAGTAATCATCAACTAGGAAAAAATGCACAATGCTTTCCATTTAGACTAGTATTCCTAGTAGGTCCTATTAAGTCCATATGGATTAGTTGAAGAGGCCTAGGGGTACTTATAATATTCTTTGATTTGAAGGAAGTTTGTTGTTGCTTCTCCATTTCGCAAGGTCTACATGTCTTGTCTTTGGAGAAATTTAGCTTAGGAAGACCTTCTACTAGCTTTCCTTTAGATAGACTTTGTAGGAGCTCCATGTTAGCATGACCAAGTCTTATATGCCAAAGTCAAGCTTCATTGCTAAGACACATAAGACACTTGAAGGATTGGTTATTCAAATTGTTTAAATCAATTAAATAGGTATTACCTCTCCTTTCACTCTTAAATATTACCTTCTTATCCATTAAAGTGGTAAACCAACATTCTCTAGGGTCAAAGGTGACTTTATTACCTTTATTACATAATTGACTTACACTTAGCAAATTATGTTGAAAACCTTCAACTAAAAGAGCATTGTCAATAAGTGAACAACCATTCTTACCAATTATTGCAATGTCAATTACCTTACTATTGGCATTGTTCCCAAATGCGATGTTGCCACCTTCTGTTTCTTTTATGGTTATGAATAGCTTTTTGTTTCCTACCATCTACTTTGAGCACTCACTATCCATATGCCAATCATTGTCCTCATTGGTGGCTACCAAACATTCCTACAAAACAAAGACAACTTATATTTATTTAGGTACCCAAGCATACTTGGGCCTTTGAGGTTAGGCCTAGAAGGGTCCTCTAGTTTGAGATGTGACTTTCTAACATAGTATAAAATGTTTATGTGACCAAACTTTATACAATAATGGTATTGGAGCTTAGACTTGTAAGCCTTTCTCCTATGCACAACCTTCATATGAGTAAAAGGCATTCTTATACTATGATGGTGTGAGTGTATATATGTGCATGAGTGATTGAGAGTAGAAGATAATTTTTTATGTGTGTTAGGATGAGCATGCTTCTTAGTGTACATGTATGCATGGTTAGCCTTTTTAGGCTTAAGCTTTGAGCCTTGAGTTGCCTTTCCCTTTATTTTGGGCATTGATGGCTTAGTGCTAGGAACACTCTTCCTCCTAATTACCTCAATACTAGATGTTTGAGGCGTTAATGATTTAATAAATGTTGTGAGAGGGGGAATAGATGAAGAAGGGGCTCTATTAAAGCTTAGATCGTGTCTTACTAGGGGAGGTCATTAAGATACAATTAGTGTATCTAAAGTTTCCTTCCTTTTATGAAACTTAGAAATAGAATTTCTAAGCTTAATTAGTTCTCCTTTTAAGGAATCATTTTCCTTTCTCAAGGAATTTAAATAAGAAAAAGACTTAGTAAAACTCTCAACTAACTTTTTGAATTCTTTATTTGAAGTCCTCAATTCACTTACAAGCTTATTTAATGAGTTAAACTCATTTTCTAGTTTTGAGCATTTTTTTTATAAGTTTTCAATTGTGATTTATACTTATCACTTCTCAAGGTAAGAGCTTCTAAAAGCTCATCTTCTACATCATCATCATAAGCATCATTATTATTACTAGAGTGAGGTGAAAAACATACCTCATTAGAAGAGTCCTCTTGTGCCATGAAGCAGAGATTTGCCACTTCCTCATCTTCATCCTGCTCACTAGAGCCATCATCCCAAGTAGCTTTAAAGCTTTTCTTCTTTTCTTTGTCCCCTTTCTTCTTCTTTTTTAGTTTGAGGCAATCATACTTGATATGACCTTATTTGCTACACTTATATCAGGTCACATCATTTTTGTTTTTCTTAAGGTTAGAAGATGCCTTCTTGAAGTTTATCCTTTCTTATACTTATTTGCTCTTTAGTCCTTCTAGAAAAAATGACCAACTCTTCCTCTTCCTTTTTATTATCATCATCATCACTTAAGACAATTTATACCTCTTTGTCTTTGGTTGAGGATTTAAGGGTCAGGTTTCCTTTTCTATTTTATCATTCTTATCCCTCTACCCTCTCATCTTATTAATTTCCTCATCCTTTTTCAAGGCCAGCTCATGAGTGAGAAGCTTGCCTATGAGGACATCTGTTGGCACTTTTCCAATTTATGGATTTGACTCTTGAATACTACACACCCTTGCACTAAACTTTTTAAAAGGTAAAGTATTTTGGTGTTTACCTCATGATTGGTGAGTACTCTACCAAATTTCTTTGTATCTGTGATGATGGACATGAGTCTATTTGTTATATCAGTGTTGCTTTCATTGTATGTCATCATGAATAGCTCTAATTCTGTCACATACATCTTTAACCTGCTAGACTTCACCAAAGTTGTGCCTTCATGATAATTTAACAACACCTTCCAAATTCCATGGATAGTAAGGCAATGTTGTACTCTTTCAATCTTCTCCCTTGATAAGGAGCTAAGAAGAATTGTCATTGCCCTTTTATTTCTCCTATTTGATCTTTTGTGAGCTTCCACCCATTCCTTCCTTGGGATCAATTCTTCACTTTCATCAACCACCTTGGTAGGAGGCTTTCGTTCTTTTGCAACTATATCTTATAGATCCACCATATCACTATCCAAATATGTCTTTATTTTATACTTTCAATGAGTATAGTCAGATCCATCGAAGTATGGCTCGAGATGGGTATGGATTCCTTCTTGTGCCATTTGTCTTTACTCACACAATTAAGGGTTTCAATGAGAACAAGCTCTGATACCACTTGTTGGCCCTTAAGCACAAAAAAAAGGGTTTGAATTGGTAGGAAATTTTAAAAATTGGAGGGAAGGTTTTAAGAGATGGAAATAGAAAAAGTAGGAGAAGAGTTAGAGACACAAGATTTAATAGTGGTTTAGGTGTTAACAAACCTTATGTCTACTCCTCAATTCTTCTAATTGGGTATTCTACTAACATTAAATGGTGTTTTCAAGCTTACACCAAACTTTTACACTTTGTGTTTTATGGCTCACACATAACCTTACAACTTGTGTTTCAAGGCTCACACAAAAACCTCTTAAGTGTTTTTCTAAAGGCTCACACTTAACCTATACAAGAGTTTTACAACGAGGCTAACTCTCAAACCCAAAAATAATGGTGTTTAATGCTCACACCCAATAATACCAACTCACATATAAGAATTAAAGGTTGAGAAACAAAATTGAAAGAGTTTGGCTATATTCAATGTTATTCTCTTACATTCATGTTTGTTTGGTGGAGTATTTATAGGCAACAACCACCAAAGAGATTTTACAAATAGATTATGTCTAAATCTCCCAGTTATGATAGACAGATCTTGTATTAAATACCTATCAGACTTATTTGACGGTCATGACTAGTCATTCATTGTCGTGATTTCACTTCAAGCATAAAAATTGCTGAAATCATGTCATTTGTATTTAACGGCTAGTCAACGTGGCATACTTCCATTGGTCTTTTAAAAAATAGAGTTGTTATGTTCTTCGAGCTAGAAAAAAGAAATATTTTTCTCTAGGATGCGATTGCCACCACGATCCTTCTATTTGATAAGGAATTATAGGTCTATCAAATCGCGGTCTAGACCACTATGTTACCCTTGCAAATTTTGATAAATCAATAGCTTTCTAGGACATTTGGAATGCTCTAGTTGTGGACTTGATTCCCTCCATACACACCCAAAAGTCGCATTTTTGAATCTGGATGCGACTCTTACTATGAATTCGTTTGTCATAACTTTACAAAATCCTTGACAAGAGAGCGGTTGTGATTTTCACCATGAATCCATCTACCCCATCTTCTTCCATTCTTCTTACAAGATAGCGGTAAAAAATTTGAAGTTTTCTCTAGGAAATTAGATTGTTTTCATAAAACTTAAAATTTAGACTCTTATTTAACTTTTAATGCAATCCTATCTAAAAATCTGTAAAAACAATAATTAAAATTAATGTTAAAACATATCAATCTATATTGTCAGGATTAAAATAGAGTTTTAACTTAGGTTTAACTAACCTAGTCCAATAGTTTCCTAATGGATTTCTAAACCCTTGGGTGAATAAAAATAGATGAAAAGGAGGCTCCCGAATTCCCAAGAGCATTGAAATGCTTGTTTAGGATATGATATGCATACTTAACAATAAATTTCCCAAGCTTATCGGGTTGCCATATCCTTGCCCCTATTATATATATTTACAAGAATTTCCTTGATAATATTATCCTAAAAACACACTACTTTGCTCCTGATTGGTGGATATAATTTTAAATTCAGGGAGAGAAGGAATCCAAGGGCCCTTCCAAATATATGTGTCCTTGCCATTTTTAATAAGTTTTAAGGGTACCAAGTTTTAAACAATCTCTAGCAATCATTAGACTTTTCCCTCCCCAAGAGGGCCTACTACCCATCTTAGCCTTTAAAAACTCATTATGTGGCAAATAAAATGCTTTCATCACTCAAGCCCATAAAGAGTTAGAATTAATAACCAACTTCCAAGATAATTTCATAACCATGGCAAGATTAAAGTGATACAAATCTCTGAATCCTAATCCTCTAGACATTTTTGGCTTAGATCGATCCCTCACCCATCTAGACACAATTTCCTTACATTTAAGTGTAACATCCCTAGTCACATTCATTAGCATTATCACATGAGCATATGCATTAGATAAATAATCATTTAGAAGTACCATTGCATTTGGGGACATTGGAACATATATGTAGTGTTTGTATAGTTGTATGGCAAATTGTTT
>CATIWR010186177.1:0-28625 GCA_949677035.1 Omphalea diandra
GACTCTAGATATTTTGATATCTCTACTCGATATCTATATATATATATATATATATATATATATATATATATATATATATATATATATATGACATTGAGTGTCTCATCCAAGCCATGTAAAATAATTATGGGGGACCCATCACTTATAGTTGGAGGCATATTCATGTTAGATTAACCTTGAGTGAGTTGACAAATCTACCATAAAAGGAACTCTAGGCTCATGCTATCATAATGAAGATACTATCAAGTTTAAGAACATGTACTTAATATGATTTAATGAAGGTTTTGTTAAACTTCATCTTATTAAGAAAACATTATATGATCTTGAATAGGTCTCACATTAGTATGATAGCATATATCATATATATATATATACACACACCCCTTAAACATGATAATCTATTTAGATGATTATGGATTTTCATATAAACTAGTATCATTAAGCCATTAAAAAATGCTAGATGTTGAAACTCTAGGTAAACAAATCTTTTATCTCACCTTGATATCTTCATGTGCTTCTTCTCATATGCAATGTGTCATAAAGTCTCATTTAGTTATATTTTTAATTTCTAAGGTTATCTAACTACTTATATAATCTAAAAGAAATGTTATATTTCACTTAAGGGTAGTAAAATAAGAAAAAAAATTGACACTATAAAGAAAAAGAAAGAGCGAGGGGATATAGTGCCTATTTAAAAAATAAAGTTATAAAACACTAATCCTACGTCATAATAATAAAAGTAAAACAATGTTTATAATTCATTTTAATGAACTTATATGCTAATAATATAATATTTCAATAATTGAAATTACTAATTTTGTCAATTTGATGTTTCGATCTTAAGTATTAGTCATATGTTTGATTAAATTTGTTAAAGAAACCTTTTTGCTTTTATAAAATAACATAAACCACATTTATTTTGCTTCATACACATCTAATCATATAAATCAACATATATAAATACTAATTAAAATTTAAATGTAAGTTTATAATATTGAATATTTCAATAAGTCATAATTCAAAATAATTTAGAATAACTTATAAAGGTTACTTATCATGCAAGTCATATAAAATTATGCAATTTAACTTACAAAGGTTAATTATCATGCTAGTCATATAATTACTTCAAAAAACACATTCCTGTATTTTATGCAATTTAAATAATTTAAATTAAACAAAATAAAAATAATTTTTAATTGTAAGTGAGATAGAAAATCATTATTTAATTACATAACTTACAATCTAAGTAAGTGAGACAGTTGAACTAGCTTTAAATTTCATAAACTAAATTTAACTAAAACGATTCTAATTTATGTTTAATCTAATCTAGGTAGAATAAGCATGTATTCTCCAATTAATTATCCTAATCATATTGAATATATAATGAGAAAATAATATTATTGAGGATATTATCTAAAATATATCTTGAATACCTTAGGTCATATTTGCAAAATAATGCTCTTTTTTAGTTCTCCTTATCCAATCAGGACATTTCTTTGTAAATAAATAATAGAACTAAAATCCTAAAACATCAATGATTTATTAATAATAAAGTTTTATGTGAAATCAAATTATTTCCTAAAAAGAATCTATATTAAAGTTGGATTAGGATTTCACAAAACCCAAACCTATTAAGATTCTATTTTCTTAAACCCTAATATATGCAATAAAGGGTTTTCATCTTTTACAACAACCTTAGCAGCCTTGCATGATGCTTGCCCATGAAGGAAGAACAATCCCAATATGCAATTTAGCTTTCACAAATTGTAGTTACCACCCCTTTTATAGACAATTAACATTTTTTTTCCTTCTTTTTCTTCTTCTCAAATTCTATTTATTCTTTTGTTTTTTTTTTTTAAGAAATCTACAACACCCTTGTAAAATTTCTTTCATGGAGGAAAAATATAAAAGAGAAGGTCATTCTAGGGTGCCATTATGGCACCCTACCACTTTATTATTTTGATCATTAGATCTTTATCATTCAATCCTGATCATTGAATTTTTTTTATTAAATAATTAAGGTTAACGTTGGTATTTTGTAATATCATCTTTCAATAAAAGTAGTTCTTCTTGATGAATATGTAGTCATGATCATTACCTTCTACTACTACATCTTACGGTAAAACATTAAACAAGCTTTGGATCACTATTATCGATTAATTAAGTTTGTTGGGTTTGTAAGTAAGTGGAGAAAAATTGAAAATTCAGGCTTGTCCAATGTATTAATATTCCCATTAATTAAAAAAAAAGTTAATTTGAAGATGTCTGTCCATTACTCAGGAAAACATTTGCACTTCAATTAATAGGATGATATTAATATTTTGTGAAGAATCTTCATCAAGACTATAGGCGTTTCCATAATAATATTAATACTTTATCAAAATTAATACTTGCTTTCATTTTTTTTTAACTCCAGATTTTCTTCATTAAGATCTCATCTTTAACATTTGTTAGACTATATTGGTCAAACCTAAGTCATTGATCTTGACAATGGAGATTGATTAGTTCTAATGATTAATTCAAGTGTTGTTTTTGCAGTATATAAGTTAGTTTTTCATTAGAAGTTGGATAAAAGGCTAAATCTCTAATTTTGAGGAAGATATCCAAATTGGCGATCAGGAACCTGTAATTTGCAACCGTGACCTTGCAATAAGGATAGATGAAGTTAGGCCAGAAGAATTTATGGACAAATATATAGCCACAATTCAACTGAGGGAAGCTTGATTGACTTACAGAGAGATTCATGATGGTGTTTGCATAAGGAGTTGCAACCGCAAAATTCATAGCTAATAGGAGGGAATCAAGTCTGCAACTAAATCACGCCAAGTACTTAAGGTAACCGTTATAATATCAAAAATAGTGAGGATGAAGCATTTATCATGATCGCGACTCAAGAAAGTGTTGTCTCCTCACCAAATAGAAGAATTTGCAGTCTGTATCACTCCAAGAAGGAATTAAATCATGATTGTGACTTTTGGTTGGATTGTCAAACACACGAATATATTTCTTGAGTGACCAATGAGTAAAGGACATGTGGACTAGTCGTTAGACACAAAATAAGGTTCTTTGCTATGATTTTTGGCTTCCCAACATAAATTGAAAAATAGCGACTGTGAAATACCAGTCACAATCGTCACTTTTGTCTGATAGACATTTAATGCAAAATCTGCTTAGCTTCCCTTAAAGATTTAGGGATAGTTTGTGAGTAACGTCTCTTTGGTGGATGTTAGCTATAAATACTCCATCAAACTGATGTAAATGAAAGAGAATTTAATTTATTATAACCAAACCCTTGCAAATTTGATTCATAACTTCTTATTCCTTGTAATTTTTAGTTGAGTGAAATACCCAATTGTGAAGAATTGGAGAGTGGACATATGGTTTGTCAACACTTGAGCCACTATAAACATCTTGTGTTTAATTTCTCTACTCCTTTTTATTTATCTAATCTCCTTACCCTTCCTCCAAAATTTTTAATCTCCCACTAATTCAACCCTTTTTCTTTGTGCACTAAGGCCAACAACCTTTTATTTCTTCACTTATTTTGAATTTAATTCTAGCTTCCTTCTTCAATTTCAAATCTTGATATCTTTTTTCTACTCTTCTAAAATACAAAAACTTTGCAATACAACAAATCGTGTCTTTATTTCTTTTAAAATCTCATTTGTACAACCATGTGTTATATAACCCATTAACTATATGACCACCACACGACTATAGATATTATTTTGGTCTTTAGACCCCAAGATAACCAAAGTTTAGCAGTGACTCAAAGCAAGTTTGATGTTTTACCCTAAGATGTAAGAGTAAAAGGTAATTATTATAGTGACATATTCATTAAGAATAACGACTTTTATTGAAAGATGATACTACAAAATACAATATTAACAATTGGCCTTTGAGCACCAAGAAGGGGGTTGAATTGGTGGGAATCTAAAAAATTTAAAAGGAAGATAAAGTGTTTGGAGATTAGAAAAAAAGTAGAAATAAAGAACACATAATATTTATAGTGGTTCAGGACGTTAACAAACCCTATATCCACTCCCCAATTCTTTACACTTGGGTGTTTTGCTAACTCAAAGTAGTGTTTCTAAGCTCACACCAAACTTGTACAATGTGTTTTAATGACTCACACATAACCCTATAATTTGTGTTTCAAGGCTCACACAAAAACCTCACTCAAGTGTTTTACAAAAACTCATACTTTAACCTATTATAAGAATTTTGATAGCTAGACTAACTATCAAACCCAATTACAATGGAGTTTAATGCTTACACCTAATAACAATAACTCACAAACAAAGAATAAAAAGTTATAAAGTAAATTTGTAAGATTTTGGCTATAAGTAATGAAATTCTCTTGCATTCATGTCTATTTGGTGGAGTATTTATAAGCAACAACCACCAAGGAGATGTTAATAACAAACTATGTCTAAATCTCTAAGGTAAGCTAGGCAGATTTTGCATTAAATGTCTATCAGACTGATTTCAATATCGTGACTAGCATTTCGCAGTTGCGAATTTCTAATTAGCATTCAAAAAATGGAAATCGCAGAGTAGAGAACCTTATTTTGTTTCTAATGGCTAGTCCACGTGGCTTGATACTATTAGCGTTCCAAGAAATATAACCGTTGCTTTTGTCTAACTAACCAAAAGTTAGGTCCCAATTAAGATCCTTCTTGGACGCGACAGGGACTGTGAATCCTTCTGTTTAGTGAGAAGAAGTTACTTCCACGGGTCATGATCTCGACAGGTTTTTTTCTCTCATAAATTTTGATATCCCAATGGTAATCTTGAATACTTAGCATATTATGGTTGTAGACTTGGTTCCCTCCATTCAGCTACAAAATTCACGTTCGTGACTTAGGACGTGAACTTCATTGCGAATCTCTCTGTATGGAATTCAAGTCTTCCTTGGCTGGATCGCGGCTATAATTTGCTTTACAAATTTATCTGGTCTAAGTTCATCCATCCTTGTTGTAAGGTTGCGGTCTCGATTTAGAAGTTCCTGATTGTGAATTTGGATGCCTTACTTAATGCTAGAGGTTTAGACTTCTATCCAACTTCTAATGCAAACCTAACTTAAAAACTGTAAAAACAACATTTAAACAAGATATTAGTACCTATCAATCTTCATTGTTAAGATTAAAAGAGACCTTTGACTTAGGTTTGATCCACCTAGTCCAACAATCTCCCCCTTTTTGATTTTGACAACTTAGATTGATTTTATTTAAAGAAAAATGAATTGCATGAATATGAAGTTAAGATGGTCAACATTTTTAACATAATTCTAGTTGAGTAATTAATTTTATGAAAGATTTATATTTTGAATTAGATTGCTTCCATTACTCCTCTTCAACCTATACTTCCCTCAATAATCTGTCATGCAAATTCTTTTATTATTACTTTTCTTCCCCTTTGGCAAGATCAAAAAGATAGAAGAATTTCAAAATTTAAGTAAAAGTGCATAGGTGACAAATATATGAAGCATAAATTGAGATAGAACAGTCACAAATGATAAACAAATATATGAAATAGAAATTGCAAACATTTTTATTCATAGAACAATGTGGGATCACATATTTATAAAGGAAACAAAATAAAAGAAAATACTATAAGCCTATAAAAAACTAAAAGATTGGAGAGTTTCATCATCTCTAGAGTCAACAATGTCTTCTTTGCACCTCCCCATTATGCTTTGTCCCCTTCCTCCACCTCTTGATCATCTTCTTCTTCAGGAGTATCCTCCCAATCCTTAAAATCAGGGAGGTGGCAAGGAGTAGCACCCACCTTCTCTTGAAGATCCACCAAATCACTATAGAGGTAAGAGAGTTGAAGCAATCTCATCTTGATCATCCTTATAACTTTGTCTAGTTTCTTGTTTATTAAGGAAAGCGAGATGGCAGAAGATTTGGTTTTGGTCTTTGGCTGGGGAATTAATTGAGCACCCTCTTTTATGACAAGCCTCTTCCTCTTTGAGGCTTAAGAAGTTTCTAGCTTCTTAGTCCTAAAAGAAACCAAGGTGTAGATATAGGAATCTAGATGTATAGCCTTGGCATTGATTAGGTAAGGCAAGTCATGGAAGTTGTAGGATGGCAAGTACTTCTTCATGAGGAATTTCTCTTTTTCCTCATTGAGTGCTCCCACATATCGATAAATTGTTGTGACACAAGAGGGTAGAAGAAATTAGCTTTTTGGCTTGGTACTCATGTGAATTAATTGATCTATAAGGTATTAACCAGTTTGGATAGGTTTGTTCTTGGTTAAACAGAAAAGAAAGGCTAGGTCCTTTTGAGAGACTTTTTCATTACCATCACCTCTTGCATTTACAGAGAAAGGGATGCTAAGATAAAGAAGCCAATTGGGAAGGGTTTAGATATATTTGGCTAAAGAAGTTTTTGGGTCGTGTTTGGTTTTAATTGAAATCTCAGACCAAAATTCTGAGTTAATGATGTCAAGTGCAGAGATGATGAAAGGAATATCATCTCCCACTTGAAGATTAAAGAGGTTGGAAAGTTGCTCAAAAGTGATAAAGAAAGGATACCTAAAAGTTCTAAAAATCAACCCATACTGACCTTCTTTAGACTCAGTCCTGCAACTTAAGGTGACCGTGCACATGAATTCCTAAATGATTTCTTCATAGTTTGGTTCATCTCTAAAAGATAAACTCATTCTAGCCTAGATTAGAAAGGTAGGCATGGATTTCATCATCGATTCATACGAATTCAAGGAGAAAGGTTAAGGGAATCTTATTAAGTTGGATAATTTTGGCAGAATTGGCTTTGTAGCGATCCTTTTCTTTTTTGGTGATCCATTTCATCAAGTGAAGGGCTAGAGGACCTGAGGGTTGGGCTATGCCCTTTTGTTTCTCTGCTCTAGAAAGCTTTTTAGGAACCAATAGAGATGTGTGAAGACTAGAGGAGGTTTGAGATAGAAGAATGAAGAGAGATGAATAGAATGAGTAAGAGTTAAATGATATACTGCTACAAGGGTTTAAATAGGCAAAAAATAGGAGTGAAAATAGTAAAAAAATGGTTAGATTTGCAATTAATAAGGGGGTGCAATTGGTTGGCAATCAAATTAGTTAATGCTTGGCAATTACTCTAATTCATTATCGCAAACCTCAAATTATGATTGCTAATTACAAAAAAAATGAGTAACAGACAAAAATTCCTCGATAACTGAAAGAGTCAATGGTCAAAACTTTGAATTTTGAAAAAAATTCATGGTGGAGAATTGAAATAACGATAACGAAATGATGGGTGACAGAACTTTTGATAAGTGCCCGTAAATTGCAACTATAAAAGGAAGTAATGACCATGAATTATGAGGAAAGAAAAGAGATCATGAACAGATAAGATTTGACCTTTTTAGTTATGATGCACTTAATATATTAATGCTTAATTCAAGCAAATTGGCATAGAGATGCACATTTGCATTAAAGAATTTAGACATCCAAAGAAAGTATGGTACATATTCATCAAATATATACAATCAATCATTCAAAATAATACACTAAATAAAGAACAATCTAAAAGATCCAATTTTCACTCTAGGAAGCTCCCATCAAGCATTCCCAGTTCTCTCTTAATGAAGTTTATCCTTTCTTCAATGAGAGGTTTAGTGAAAATATCCATAAGTTAATTATTAGTGTCAATGAATTCCAATATTACATCACCATTTTGGACATGATCTCTAAGAAAATGATGTCTAATGTCAATATATTTACTCTTAGAGTATTAGATGGGATTCTTTGAAAGATTTATTACACTAATGTTATCATATTTGATGGGAACGTGATTAGCAACCTGTAATTATTGTTTCAACCAAAGAACTTGGGTGCAATAACAACTCGTAGCCACATATTTTGCTTCGACGGTAGATAAGGCAACCAAAACTTACTTCTTACTAAATGAGGACACTAAGCATTCTCTTATGAATTGGCATGTTCTAGAAGTGCTCTTTCTATCTATCAAGCTACTGGCATAATCTGCATATGAATATCTTATAAGGCTAAAAGATGAATTTCTAGGATAACATAAACCTAAATGCAATGTGCCATATAAATATTTAAAAATCCTTTTAACAACATTAAGATGTGATTCTTTATGGCAAGATTGAAATCTAACATACATGTATACACTAAACATGATATTGGGTCTAGAGGCAATGAGATAGAGTAGAGAACCAATCATACCTTTATATCTCTTCTCATCAATAGACTTACACGATTCATCCTTGTCTGGTCTGATGGTGACACTTATTGGTGTCTTTGCTACTTTGCATCCTTCCATGCCAAATTTCTTGAGTATATTCGTTGTGTACTTGGCTTGGTTGATGAAAATCCCTTCTTTGGTTTGTTTGATTTGTAGGCCAAGAAAGAACTTGAGCTCTCTCATCAGGCTCATCTCAAATTCCTTAGTCATACACTTAGTAAAATCCTTATAAAGAGATTTATTAGTAGCACCAAATATGATATCATCAACATATATTTGTATAATGAGTGTGTCATGATTGTGCCTTTTAACAAACAAAGTTGTATCAACCTTCTCTTTTTCAAAATCATTTTCTAAAAGAAATAACTAAGCATTTCGTACTAAGCTCGTGAAGCTTGTTTCAAACCGTACAAGGCTTTATTTAACTTAAAAACATGATTTGGAAAAATATGAGATTCAAAACTAGCAGGTTGTTCAACATAAACTTCCTCCTCAATGAGAGACAATTAAAAAAATGCACTTTTAACATCCATTTGAAAAAGTATAAAATTCATATGACATGCATATGCTAAAAGAACCCTAATGGCCTATAATCTTGCTACGAAGGCATAGGTTTCATCATAATCAATGCTTTCCTCTTGGTTGTACCTCTTTGCAACCAATGTAGCTTTATTTTTAGTAATGAAACCTTGCTCATCTAACTTATTCTTAAAAACCCATTTGCATCCTACAGTAGGGTGCTCCTTAGGCCTAGGAACAAGTTCTCATACAATATTTCTCTCAAATTGGTTGAGTTCCTCTTGCATAGCAATCACCCAACTTTCATCATCAAGAGCCTCATTAATAGATTTTGGCTCAAATTGAGAAACAAATGCAAGATTATTATCTAAAGAATTGAGTTGAGCTATAGTACTTACACCCTTAGAAGTGTCACCAATGATTAGATCCTTTGGGTGATGCTTAGGGAATCTCTAATCCATGGGAAGATTTTGATTTGAGGTTTTTGCTTATTAAGGCTGAGATTTCTTTTCTTCTTTTGATAACTTGTCTTCATCATGGTCTTTAGCCATCTCTCTTTAGGTTGACTCCAACTCCAATTTTTCAAAGTTACCTATAAGATTATCAATAAGAGAACCTTTCCCAATATCAAGTTTACTAGAATCATCAAAAACAATATTCATAGACTCTTCAACAACCATAGTTCTTTTATTGAAAACTCTATAGGTTTTACTAGAGGTGGAATAAGCTAGGAAAATACCTTTATTTATCTTTGAATCAAATTTTCTAAGATTATCCTTGGTGTTTAAGATGTAGCACTTGCACCTAAAGACTCTTAGGTATGATGACTTAGGCTTTCTACCATTCCAAAGCTCATAAGAAGTTTTAAAAGAATAGGTCTTTGGAAAACATGATTTGCAATGTAACATAAAGTATTGATTGCTTCAGCCCAAAAGTAATTAGGCAATGAATACTAATTGAGCATAGCTCTAGCCATCTCTACTAGTGTTCTATTTTTCCTTTCTATAACACCATTTTATTGTGGTGTTTTAGGAGTTGAAAACTTATGAAAAATCTAATTCTTTAAGCAATAAGATTCATTTTAAAATTCTTTTCCATGGTCACTCTTTATAGAAGAAATGAAGTAACCCTTTTCATTTTGAACTCTTTTTACAAAACTTTTAAAAGCATCAAACGTATCATGCTTATGAGCTAAAAAGGATACCAAGTAAACCTAAAGTAACCATCAACTAGGACAAGTGCATAATATTTTCCACCTAAACTAGCACTTATAATAGGTCCAATGAAGTCCATATGGATAAGTTAAAGAGGACTAGACGTACTAACAACATTTTTTACTTTGAAAAAGGATAAATGTTGCTTTCCATTTAGTATGGTCCACATGTCTTTTCTTTTGAGAACTTTAGCTTAGGAAGACCTTCCACTAGCTTTCCTTTTGATAGGGTTTGTATGAGCTCCATGCTAGCATGACCAAGTCTTTTATGCCAAATCCAAGCTTCATTGCTAAGTGACACAAGACACTTGAGAGATTGGTTAGCCAAATTGTCTAAGTTAATTAGGTAGGTATTGTCTCTCCTTTCACCCTTGAAGGCTACCTTCTTATCCACCAAAGTGGTAACTCGACATTCTCTAGGGTCAAAGATGACTTTGTTACCTTTATCACATAATTGACTTACACTAAGCAAATTATTTTGTAAACCATCTACAAGTAGAACATTGTCAATGAGAAAACAACCATTCTTACCAATTGTTCCAATGCCAATTACCTTACCTTTGGCAGTGTTTTCAAAAGTGACATTGCTACCTTCCTTTTCTTTTATAGCCATGAATAGCTTGTTGTTGCTCGTCATATGCTTTGAGAATCCACCATCCATATACCAATCATTCACTTTATTGGTGGCTATCAAACAATCCTACAAAACACAAATAAATCATTTTTGTTTAGGTACCCAAACATACTTAAGTCCTAGGGGGTTAGGCCTAAAAGGGTCCTCCAATTTAAGGTGAGCCTTCTTAATATAACAATGAATGTTTATATGACCAAACTTCATGCAATAATGACATTAGAGTTTAGATTTGTAAGTCTTCCTCTTATACATGACTTTAGTATGAGTAGGGATACTTCTCATGCCATGATGATGTAAGTGTGAGCATGTGCATGAATGGTTAGGAGTAGAAGATAACTTTTTATGTGTGTTGCAGTGAGCATGTTTCTTGGCATAAATGTTTGCATGGTTAGCCTTCTTTGGCATAGGCTTTAAACCTTGATGTGTCTTTCCTTTGCCCTTGGGCAATAGTGGCTTAGTGCTATGAGCACTCTTCCTTTCAACTACCTCAATATTAGATGTTTAAGGTGTTGAAGCTCTAATGAAAGTAATGAGAGAGGGATTAGATGATGAGGAGGCTCAATTGAAGCCAAGACCATGTTAACTAATATGGGTCTTTAAGATTCAATTAATGTATCTAAAGTTTCCTTCCCTTTATGAAACTTAGAAATAGAATTTCTAAGCTCAATTACCTCTCCTTTCAAGGTATCATTTTCCTTTCTTAAGGAATTTATAAAAGATGAAGACTTAGAAAGTCTCTTTATAGACTTTTTGAGTTCTTCATTAGAAGTCCTCAACTCTTTTACAGGATCATTCAAGGATTTAAATTCGTGCTCTAGTTTGGAGCATTTTTTCTTGTAAGTTTTCATTTATGATTTATATTTGTTACATCTCAAAGTAAAAGCTTCCAAGAGCTCATTATCTATATCATCTAATTCATCATAATTTTCATAAGAATTGGGTGAATAGCTTACTTCATTTGAAGAGTCATCTTGTGCCATAAAGCATATATTTACCATTTCCTCCTCTTCATCTTCTTCACTTGAGTTGTCATCGCAAGTTACTTTGAAGCTCTTCTTCTTCTTTTTATCCCCTTTCTTTTTCTTTTTTAGCTTAGGGAATCATACTTCATGTGACCTTATTTGCCACACTCATAGCATGTAACCTCACCCATTTTTTCCTTAAGGTTGAGAGTTACTTTCTTAAAGTTTCTTATATATTTTCTTCTCCTTGTTGGTTGTTTTGTTCTTATAGAAAGCATGACCAGCTCCTCCTCTTCTTTATCATTATCTTCCTCGCTTGAAACAACCTCTGGTTTATTTTCTTTGGATGAAGATTTGAGAGCTAAGGTCTTCTTTTCTGCTTTGTCATTCTTGTCCCCTTGCCCTCTTATCTTCTTCATCTCCTCATCCTTCTTTAAGGCTATCTCATGAGTTAAAAGCTTGCTTATGAGGACATTAGTTTGTACCTTCCTCATCTATGGATTTTACTCTTAGATGCTGCAAACTCTAGCACTAAATTTCTCAAAGGGTAAAGATTTAAATATTTTTGAGTTTATCACATGATTGGTGAGTATCCTTTCGAATTCTTCATGTTTATGACAATCAATAGGAGTTTATTTATCATATCTGTGATACTTTTCATTTTCCTTCATCATAAATAGCTCTCATCCTATCACATACATTTCTAATATGCTAGAATTCACCAATGTTGTGCATTCATGGTAGTTCTCCAAGGCCTTCCATAATCCATGGGCTATAAGGCAATGTTGAATCCTTACTATTTCTTCCCATAATAAAGAACTAAGAAGGATTGACATAGCCCTCTTATTTCTTCCATTAGCTCTCCTATGAGCGTCAACCCATTCTTCTCTTGGGATCAATTATTCACTTCCATCAACCACCTTAGCAGGTGGTTTTCACTCTTTTGCCACAATGTCCCAAAGATCCACCACATCATTGTCCAAGTATATCTCCATCTTATACTTCCAATGAGTATAGTCAAATCCATCAAAATATGGCCTGAGATAGGAGTGGAATCCTTTTTGTGCCATTGATCCTTTTCACATAAAATTAAGGCTTGAATAGAGACTTGACTCTAATACCACTTGTCGGCTCTTGAGTACCAAGAAGGGGGTTGAATTAATGGGAATCTAAAAAATTTAGAGGGAAGATAAAGTGTTTAGAGATTGGAAAAGGAGTAGAAAGAAAGAACACACTATATTTATAGTGGTTCGAGTGTTAACAAATGCTACATCCACTCCCCAATTCTTTACAATTGGGTGTTTCACTAACTCAAAGTGGTGTTTCCAAGCTCACACCAAACTTGTACAATGTGTTTCAATAGCTCACACATAACCCTAAAATTTGTATTTTGTTCGCCCTGGTGCACCAAGAAGAGGGGGTTGAATTGGTGGCAAATTTGAACTTTTGATTTGGAGCAAACTCATAAAAAATGAAAGATTAGAGAAAGGGGTAGGACAAGAATGAACACAAGAGTTTTATAGTGGTTCAGGTATTAACCAACCCTACATCCACTCCCCAATTCACCAATTGGGTATCTCACTCAATCACTAGTGTTTTACAAGCTTACACTTAACTTAGTGTTTAGGCTTACACTAAACCTTACAACTTGTATTTTCTAGGCTCACACAAAACCTCTTACAAGTGTTTTCAAGGCTCATACTAAAACCTCTCACAAGTATTTTTAAGGCTCACACTAAAACCTATCACAAGTTTTTTCAAAGCTCACACTAAAACCTATACAAGAGTTTTCTAAACAAGGGCTAACTCTCAAACCCAACCCAAACATGTTTAAAGCTCACACCAAACTATATACAAAGAAATAAAGAATTAAAGATGAGAATTAACTTAACAAGAGTTTTGGCACATATCAAAATGGTTATCCTCTTGCATTTAAGTCCATTTGGTCGTGTATTTATTGGTAATAACCACCAAATAGATGTTACAAATAAACTATGTCCAAATCTATAAGTTGTGCTAGGCATATCTTGCATTAAATGCTTGTCAAATGAAATTTGCGGTCGAGACTGAATTCGCGGTCATTATTTTTGAACTATGTCTAACGGCTAGTCCACGTGGCATGAAACCATTGGTCTTTGCAAAAACTAGCTGTTGGATCTTTCTAACGGATCTTAAACTTTATGGTCGCTACTTCAAATTCGTAGTCACTATTTTCCTTATCGGATACGATTGTCACAGTGAAATCGTCTATCTAACATGGAGATGTTGTTTTTAAAATTCGCAGTCACTACTGAAAGTTCGCAGTCGCTACTTTTGAATCTTAACAACGACAATAACTACTTTTTCAAAATTTGCAGTCACTACTCCAAATTCGCGGTCGCTAATTTGAAAGGCAAATTTTTCATACTTCGAGTTTCTTTCTTTTAGTCACTTCTATTCAACTACTAATGAGATTTTATCTTAATATCTATAAAAACAACACTTAAAATTGATATTAGAACCTTTCAATCTATATTGTCAATATCAAAAGAGAGTCTTGAATTAGGTTTGAATAACATAGTCCAACAATCTCCCCATTTTTAATTTTGACAATCTAGATTGAATATGCAAAGTATAAACAATCAATTATGCATGCTCCTAAGAGAATGATTGTGAAGTGATTAAAAAAAACATAAGTATGAAATTGCTCCCCTCAATCGATACTCCTTCTTTGTTATTCTAATAAGATCATTGTCTTAGCTTATTACAAATGTAGTTCAATTTCTCTCCCCTTTTTATATGTTCCCTCTTTATATATTAAGTTAATTATCTCTACCCCTTTGTCAAGATCAAAAAGAGGGGAATGGGAGGGAATAAGGGAGAGAATAGAGAATATGAAAGGGAAATGACCACAAACTTGTCAATAGTACAAACTCAAATTTGAATAGCAAACATAAGTAATTTTGCACAATTGATCACAATATGTCACATGAGAAGATAAATGGATGAAACATAAATGCAAAATAATTCAAACATTTAAAAGATACTTGAACATATAAACTAGGGCTAGAAATTTAAGAGTGGTCATATATGACCCTAGTAAAGTATATTATTTTTTGTGATTAATTTGAACATTTCAAATGCAGAAAACCTCAAATACAAAATGAATTGATTCAACTCAATATACAATCAATCATGTCAACACATAGATATAACAAGCAATAAAACTCCCCCTAAATGTATACATAAATATATTAAGTTAAAAACATAAGGGATAAGAGATATATTACAAGTTTAGTATTAATGCCTTGATACCAAATAGCCATTTGAAACTTTTATCCTCTCTTCATTAGCAATCTCCATTCTTCTTTAGATTTTCCATGATGAGAATTTGGTGAAGGAGTCCCCATCTTGTAATATCAAATACTTTGTTTTGGTACCCAAACATACTTGGGTCCTTAGGGGTTAGTCTTGTAAGGGTCCTCCAATATGAGGTATGCCTTCCTAATATGGCAAAATACATTGATATGCCCATATCTCGTGCAATAATGACATTGAAGCTTAGACTTGTGAGTCTTTCTCCTATGCACA
The DNA here is from genome assembly GCA_949677035.1 of Omphalea diandra. Lineage (NCBI taxonomy): Eukaryota > Viridiplantae > Streptophyta > Magnoliopsida > Malpighiales > Euphorbiaceae > Omphalea > Omphalea diandra. The sequence goes on from CATIWR010186177.1 coordinate 15,115, forward strand.
ACCTTAATATGAGTAGAGGGACTTCTCATACTTGGGTGGTGAGAGTGCATGCAAGTGCATAAGTGATGAGAAGTAGATGAGAATTTTCTATGATTTTGTGGGTAAGCATGCTTCTTGTTGTATATATAAGCATGATTTGCCCTTTGAGCCTTAGGGGGTCTTTCCTTTGCCCTTACGCATAGGTGGTTTAACGCTAGGGGCACCTCTCTTCCCCATGACCTCAATACTTGAAATTTGAGGTATTGATGCTTTAATGAATGTAGTGGGTGAAGAAGTAAGTGAAGAGGCTTCATTAAAGCCTAAACCATGCCTAACTAAAGGAGGTCTTTTAGATACAATAAGTGTATCCAAAACTTCCTTCCCCTTATGAAATTTAAAGATGGAATTTCTAAGTTCTATAACTTCATCTTTTAAAGAATCATTTTCTTTCTCAAAGAGTTAAGAGAGGATGAAGACTTAACAAGACTCTCTAGTGACTTTTTGAGTTCTTCATTAGAAGTCCTAAATTCACTTACAAAATTGTTTAAGGATTTAAATTCATCCTTTAGTTTGGAACATTTGTTCTTGTAAGTTTTCATTTGTGACTTATATTTGTCATATTTCAAAATGAGAGCTTCTAAAAGCTCATCATCTATATCATCAAGTGCATCATAATCATCATAAGAATGTGGAGAAGTACTTACCTCTTTGGAGGAGTCCTCTTGAGCCAGGAAGTAAAAGTTTCCTGCTTCATTTCCATCTTTATCTTCATCACTTGAATCATCATCCCAAGTAGCCTTAAAGGACTTCTTCTTTTCCTTGTGATGATAGAAAGATCACTTTCTTTGAATTCTTCTTTCTCTTCTCCTTTTTATCAACTCCTTGGTCCTTCTTGATATTTTGGCAAGCTCTTTTTCTTCTTGATCACTTTTATTTGAGTCACTTGAGCTTCAATAATCTTCTTAAGCTTTGAAGACCAAAGATTTCTTTTCCTCTTTGTGTCTTTATTCTCTTAGCTTTTTCATCTCTTCATCTTTCTTGAGAGCCATCTCATGAGTGAGAAGCTTACCAATAAGGACATCGGTTGGCACTTTCCCAATCTCTGGATTGGACTCTTGAATGTTGCATACTCTTCACCAAATTTATTTAATGGAAGAGATTTGAGGATTTTAGTGTTTATCTCATAGTTGGTAAGAATTCTTCCAAACTTTTTTATGTTTGTGACAATAGAGAGGAGTCTATTTGTCATTTTGGTGATGCTCTCATGGTCTTTCATCATGAAGAACTCTCACTTTATCACATACATCTCTAACCTATTTGATTTCTCAAAAGTTGTCCCCTCATGATAGTTTTCTAGTGATTTCCATATAACATGTGCAGTTTGGCAATGTTGGACTCTTCCATTTTCTTCTCTTGACATGGAGATTAGGAGAATAGTCATTCCCCTTTTGTTCTTCCCATTTGCCTTCCTTTGTACTTCACTCTATTCTTCCCTTGCAATTGCCACTTTTACTCCTTCAACCATTTTTGTTAGAGGTTTCCACTCTTCAAGTATAAAATCCCACAAGTTGATGGGATCACTATCAAGATAGATCTTCATTTCATACTTCCAAAGAGCATAATCATTGCCATCAAAGCAGAGATTAAGATGAGAGTAGACTCCTTCTTGTGCCATTAATCTTTTCTCACATAATTAAGGCCTGAATTAAGACTTGGCTCTAATACCAATGGTTGGCCTTAGTGCACCAAGAAGGGGAGGGTTGAATTGGTGGCAACTTTAAACTTTTGATTTAGAGGAAACTCACAAAAATGAAAGATTAGAGAAAGGGGTAGGAGAAGAATGAACATAAGAGTTTTATAGTGGTTCGGGTATTAACCAACCCTATATCCACTCCCCAATTCACCAATTGGGTATTTCACTCAATCACTAGTGTTTCATAAGCTCACACTCAACTTAGTGTTTTGGCTCACACCAAACCTTACAACTTGTGTTTTCTAGGCTCACACAAAACCTCTTACAAGTGTTTTCAAGGCTCACACTAAAATGTCTCACAAGTGTTTTCAAGGCTTACACTAAAACCTATCACAAGTGTTTTCAAGGCTCATACTAAAACTTATACAAGAGTTTTCTAAACAAGGGCTAACTCTTAAACCCAACCCAAATGGTGTTAAAGCTCACACCAAACTATATATAAAGAAATAAAGAATTAAAGATGAGAATTAACTTAGCAGGAGTTTTGGCACATATCAAATGGTTATCCTCTTGCATTCAAGTCCATTTGGTAGTTTATTTATAGGCAATAACCACCAAAGAGACGTTACAAATAAACTATGTCCAAATCTTCAAGTTGTGCTAAACATATCTTGCATTTAATGCTCGTCTGGCGAAATTCGCGGTCGCTATTTTTGAACTATATCTAACGGCTAGTCCACGTGGCATGAAACCATTGGTCTTTCCAAAAATTAGCTGTTGGATCTTTCTAATGGATCTTGAACTTCGCAGTCGCTATTTTTCTTGTCGGCCGCCATTGTCACCATGAAATTGTCTATCTAACATGGAGATGTTGTTTCTGAAATTCACGATCGCTACTGAAAATTCGTTGTCACTACTTTTGAATCTCAACAGCTACAATAACTACTTTTTCGAAATTCACGATTGTTACTCCAAATTCACGGTCACTAATTTCGAAGGTAGATTTTCATACTTAGAGTTTCTTGCTTCTAATCACTTCTATTCAACTCCTAATGAGATATTATATGAATATCTACAAAAAAAAAAAACACTTAAAATTGATATTAGAACCTTTCAATCTATATTGTTAAGATCAAAAGAGAGTATTGAATTAGGTTTGAATAACCTAGTCCATCATGTTTCAAGACTCATATAAAAAAACTCACTCAAGTGTTTTACAAAAGCTCACACTTTAAACTATCACAAGAGTTTTGATAGCTAAGCTAACTCTCAAACCCAATTACAATGGTGTTTAATGCTTACACCCAACAACAATAACTCATGAACAAAGAATAAGAAGTTGTAAAGTAAATTTATAAGAGTTTGGCTGTAATTAATGAAATTCTTTTGCATTCATGTTTGTTTGATGGAGTATTTATAGGCAAAAACCACCAATGAGACATTATTAACAAACTATGCCTAAATCTCTAAGGTAAGCTAGAGAGATTTTGCATTAAATGTCTGCAAACTGATTTCGCAGTCGTGACTGGCATTTCACGATCACGAATTGTAATTTGTACTAGGAAGACAAAAATCACTTAGAGAACCTCATTTTGTGTCTAATGGCTAGTCCACGTGATGTGCTGCTATTAGCTTTCAAGAAATATGGTCGTTGCATTTGTCTAACCAACTAAAAGTTGGTTGCGATTAAGATCCTTCTTGGACGGGACAAGGATCGTGAATCCTTCTATTTGGTAAGGAGAAATCACTATCATGGGTCGCGGTCTCGATAGTTTTTCACCCTCATGAATTTTGATATTGCAACAGTTATCTTGAATACTTAGCATGTTATGGTTGTAGATATGGTTCCTTCCATTCAACTACAAAATTTATGGTGGTGACTCAGAACACAAACACCACCTCGAATCTCTTTATATGATATGCAACTCTTTCTTGGCTGGATCGCGACTACGATTTACTTTGCAAATTCATCTAGTCTAAGTTTATCCATCCTTGTCGCAAGGTCGCAGTCGAGATTTAGAAGTTTATGATCGCGAATTTAGATGCCTCACTTAATGCTAGAGATTTAGAGTTCCATGCAACTTCCAATGCAAACCTAACTTAAAAACTGCCAGAAAAAAAACACTTCAACAAAATATTAGTACCTATCAATCTTCATTGTTAAGATCAAAAGAGACCTTTGACTTAGGTTTGACCAACCTAGTCTAACATTAGCCATAATTATTTAATAAAAAACTCAATAATTAGGATTGAATGATAGAAATCTAATGATCAAAATTATAAAGTAGTAGCATGCCATAATGACACCCTAGAATGACCCTAAAAGAGAAGCCGACCATTAGGTCCTTCCATTAATGATCCAATCATGCAAAACTCAAGCATGCATGATTATCTCTCTTATTTAGGGTAATGACCATTATAACCCCTTTCCTTATCCCATTGTCAGTTTTATATATTTTCTAGTATATGTCCTTTTTATATGATTTTGATGTGATCTTTGAATTAGCATTTAATTCATAAAACACAAAATCATTTGACTTATCTTAAAACATTTTTATTATAAATCTTTTATTTTGTTTATCATTTTCTAATTTGAGATGGAACTATTATTTTTATTATACTCCCTTAAATTCAACTAGGTTGGCACAACATCATCATACTTAATTGTTACTCATATATAAATTGATTGAACATGAATTACCTCATTAACCTTTCATTCTATGCACAAATTCAATACTCTTGAGACCATTTAATTATTGTACTATGATACCAGACATAGATTTTAGCAAGAAAGATATATATTTTTATTGACTAAGGTTTAAAACATATGTACTGATGAAGCTAAAAAGATACATATATGAAAACTATATAACAACAAAATTAACAAGAATAGCTACAATAAAATGTAATATGAATTAATGGTGAAAACAAAACTATAATTTTAAAGTTAAGTTAATGTCGTTACTAGCAGAAATGAGCATCAATTTCATATTGATATTCTAGATTATAAAAATATTTTTATAGAAATATGACTATTTATGAATAAAAATATCTTTATTATTCTAAAGAAAAAATGTACAAGATGAGACTTCGCTATATCTCCTATCAAATATTATATCACTGTCCTTTTTTAAAAAATAAATTTAAATTAAGCACAATCACATTGTAGTAGATTTTATAGATGCTATTTGTAGCATTACTTATAAATCAAATAAATTTTACTTTATGTATAAACGTACTATCTAATTAAAAATTAATGATTTATTAAATAATTCTTAGATTTAGTTAAATAACATTGATACTTAGTTAGAGTCTGTAAGAATCAGGACAAGACAAAAAGATCTGATGAAAAAAAATTATAAATTTCGAAATTTTATAATTTTATTATGAATTTTTAATTATAAAAAATTCTATCACCAATTTAAATCTCACATAAAATTAGATTTAAAATTACATATATGCTATGTTAGAGAAAAACAAATTTCATATAGAAAACTAATAGAATAAAATAAGCTAAATTAGCCACAAAAAAAAAAGAAAATTATAATTGTTCTGAAGTGATTTATATTTATATTTTTCTAATATTCTAAATAAAATTCACACAATATATCCTCCTTTTTAAATAAATTAATATTTTTTTGTTTCATATAATTCATGAAATTTGATAGACAAAATGTATAAACCATTTTTGTTCAGGCTTGGGAGGAATAAGGAAAGGCACTCAAAAATTTAGGGATTAATTTTATCGATCGTTCCTAAAGTTATCATCAAATCACTTTGTGGTAATCAATTCTCAATTAGTGATTAATGAGATTATATGAATTTTATTGGATATTTACCAATTATGTTATTCTGAGAAAAAATTGCTAGAATGTAACAAACTTTTTAAATAATTTTAATTGATATTTGAACTTGCAAACTTTTGTTTTGAAAATTATTCAGTATTATTAAATTAAAACTTCAATTCACTAAATTAGTTAAATGTATTTAAGAATCTTAAATGGAAAATGATTCGAGGATAATTTCAGTCGTCATTAATCAATTAAAATAAACAGATTTTAGAAGCAGCTAGTCTTTATAAGGTGTTAGAGTAATTGGATATGGTCCATTTAGTTGAATTGAGGTTAGATTCAAAATCCATGGCCAATGACCATGTGTAGTGAAATAATAACTGCTAGCTAGCAGAGCACACTTGTCTTCTCTCCTCTGCAAATTGTCCTTCCTTCCTCGGCCTTGACAAGAAAACACTGAGTTGATAGATAGAACCATCAGAATCACTGCTATTCTCACACCGAAAGAAAACAACAAAAGAAATTAACCAACAAAAATAAAAAGCGAAAAAGAAGTGGGCGAAGGCCAACTCTCTTTCCCTATATAAACACTTGTCTCCACAATACTAAAACAAAACCAAATCTCCAACACTACAAATCGAGATTTATATAACTACTACACTCTCACGAGTTTTAGTAGCATTGTCTTTTCTTTTCTATTTTCTTGTCCTTTAGCACTACACACTCCTTCAACTTCTGTTCCGTCTCCCATGTCCATTGAAAGAACGAAATAGAAGCCTACTCAGGTGATTGCTAAACAGCAGTCTTATGCAGTTACCATACCAAAAACAACCTTTTTGTTCCCCCATTAGTATTCCTTCTTAAAGCCTACTTGAGATTTCCATTTTAGCTTTCTTGTTGCCTTTCCAAACTTTCACACAATAAACCAAACCAAGTGCTACAACCCACCAACTTTCTTTCTTTTCTCTTAGCACCGATATAGCAAGATGCATTAATTCTTTCTTTATTTATGCTGTTTTAAACAAAAAACCCAGATATTAAAAAACAAGAAAAGCTATCCATGGAGGCTTTTAATGCTGCAATTCCCTTACCCTTTTCTTACACTTTCGCTACTAGTACTAGCAGCTCCAGTAGTGCTACAAATACTAGCACTAATCCTTGGATGGACACCAGGATATGGAGTAGGCTACCACAGAGACTGCTCGATCGCGTAATCGCCTTTCTGCCACCTCCAGCATTTTTTCGAGCTCGCTGTGTCTGCAAGAGATGGTATGCTCTCTTGTTTTCAAACAGCTTTCTCGAACTCTATATCCAAATATCTCCACGTCGCCACTGGTTTCTCTTCTTCAAGCATAAAAGCCTTAAGACCTGCATCTATAGAAACAGCAGCTCGAGTGGGAATGGACAGACTAGAACTAATTTTGAAGGGTATCTATTTGATCCTTACGAAATTGTGTGGTATCGGATTTCCTTCGCTCTAGTTCCACCTGGGTTCTCTCCTGCTGCTTCTTCTGGTGGATTAATCTGTTGGGTCTCAGATGACGCTGGTACAAAGAGTCTAATTTTGTGCAACCCACTTGTTGGTTCTCTATCTCAGTTGCCACCAACATTAAGGCCACGTCTCTTTCCTTCAATTGGCTTAAAAGTTTGTCCATCCTCCATAGATGTAGCTGTTGCAGGAGATGACTTGATTTCTCCATTTGCAGTCAAGAACTTGTCTACTGAAAGCTTTCATATCGATGCTGGTGGGTTTTACTCTTTCTGGGGAACTACTTCTTCGCTACCGAGACTTTGCAGCCTGGAATCGGGTGAAATGATCTATGCTGGTGATAAATTCTACTGCATGAACTATAACCCATTTAGTGTTCTAGCATATGATATAGCAGCAAACAATTGGCTCAAGATTCAAGCTCCCATGCGAAGATTTCTACGTTCGCCAAGCTTGGTTGAGAGTAGAGGGAAACTGATTCTTGTAGCAGCAGTTGAGAAGAGCAAGCTGAACGTGCCAAAAAGCTTGAGACTTTGGGGTCTGCAATCTTGTGGAACGACATGGGTAGAGATCGAAAGGATGCCTCAGCAACTATACCTTCAATTTGCAGACCTGGAAGGTGGTCATGGATTTAATTGTGTTGGGCATGGTGAGTTTATAGCAATTATGATAAAAGGATCGGATAAGTCTCTTCTGTTTGATATCTGCAGAAAGAGATGGCAATGGATTTCGCCGTGTCCTTGTGTTCATGGAGGAATGAACAGCAGTAGTGGAGGAGATGATGGTGAATTGCATGGTTTTGCTTATGAGCCTAGGTTGGCTATCCCAGTTACTGCACTTCTTGATCAATTGACACTTCCCTTTCAGTCTTTTAATGGTTAAGTAGAGTTTAGTTTAGCTGCTTCTCTATGGCTAGGTTTAGAATTTCCAGAAGAAGAAAGCAAAGGTAGTAGTAAAATTGATATTTTGATGCTATATTATTATTATTATCATATGTCAGCAAGAATTGGAAAATCTTGTGCATGAACCATATAAGGATGTCCCTCTAGTTAGCATGCCTTGATTTTCTATTATTAGAATCCATCTAATTGCATCTCTAATTTGAACTTGTTATGAGCAACATAAAACCGGAGTTTTACAATTTTTATGCAAGGAAACCGTAGATATGCATGGGTATGGTCAGCAATGTTGCCATTAATTTCTGTTGCACTAGTAGTATAGAAAAATTATGTTGGAATTTGGAGCCCCTATTTACCCAAAATTATAGCTGTCCCGCTCTCCTGTTTTTTGACATATTTGGAAATATGACTGTCTTTGCCCTTTGGTATTATACAGGCTAGATATTCATATTCCAGGTTGATGTAACCCCATGATAAATTAACCATTTTACTATCTTTAGCCTCGGTAACTAAAATATGGAAAAATCTGAGACCGAGTGTATGAATTTTTTTCTCCCTTATTGAACCATGAATTTAATTAATGAGAAAATAAAGAACATCATTTAGGAGAATTGCATATAATTATGGGTGAGAGAAAATGAACTGAAATTAAATAAATCGATTGAGTTAATATTATTTAGTTGATTCGAGTTAATTTTGTATTATAAATTAATTTAATTTCATTTAAAAAAATTCAATTTTCATTTTTAACTCAACTTTTATATCACAAATTGAATAATTTGAAAAAAGTAAACCTTTTAGAAAATCAAACTCAATTGTATAAAAATTTAAGTGAATACACTCTAAATACCTATAATTTTCACCAAATCAAATTGAATGTAACTGAAATTTTATAAATTTGATTTATTTTGACATGTAAGTAAATAATTTTGGTTAATTAAATTTTTTAAAAAATTTTGATCAATTTAATTTAAAATATAAAATTTAATTAATTTTTTTTAGTGAAAATTTGATCAAAACTAAATTAATCAAATCCTCACACTAACCAACAATTGTGCAATAAATTGATAACCAAACTGGAGAAATGGAACCTAATCTAACAGATTTGGAAACACCGTTTGCACAGTTGATCATTCTCAATATATGCTTAATACGTAAGGACCTATTAACATGCGAAATAAGTCTTATATCTAACATAATGGTCTCCATGTTCCTAGGTGTGGGGGTGTCGAACTATCTGCAATGGACTGGATGATGTTTGACAAAATGCAATCCAACAAGAGTTAGCATTCATGAAAAAAAAAAAAAAAAAAAAAAAAAAAAAGCCCAATTTTGATGAAAGATCAGAGCCTATTTTGATGAAAAAAAAATCATTACTTTTTTTTTTTTATTAAAACCCGATGTTTACACTTTAAAATTCGCATTTTTGTTATTTCAGAAAGTTTTATATATTTAGTTCTTTTTAAATGAAGTTACAAAATTGAGAATCATTGGGCTTTTTACTAATTATTTATTATTTTCAAAATAAAATATTAGTTAGAATTTTTCCTTTTTCGATGAATTTATATTTTCGTACCTTTTGACCATTTTTTTTATTAGAGTTGGACTTGATTTAGTCCTTTGGAGCATAGATTTAGAATTCATTATAAATATATACACTTTTTTTAGCTAGAGAAAAATATATTTTAGTTGCAACAAAATTTATTAAAAAGATTTTTTTCTCTTTTATTTCAAATTTCAATATTTCTTTTAAATTAACTAATTTTGATGTCTATTATTCTAATATTCATGTGCTAATTAATAAATTAATATAAGAATGTTTTTCTTGTTTACTTTTCACATGTTCTTACACAAGTTTTCACGATATTAGGTGGCATTAGAGCCACGTTCATTCCTTGATAGCTAAGCTGCCAAGAAGATAATGAGTTAGTGATCTACTTATAAATGAAGTCTATGAACGTGATTGCATAATATAGTTAGAGCAACAAATGAAGGAAGATCATTTAACCCACAAATGGATTATGTTGGCCCTTGTGCACTAAAAAGGGAGTTGAATTGATGAAAAATTTAAAATTTTGGTGGATAAACAAATGAGGCAAAATTAAAAGAACGAGCAGAAAAATAGTAGACATAAGAGATTTATAGTGGTTCAGGTATTAACTAACCCTAATTCTAATCTCAAATTCTTCCAACTAGGTTTTTCACTATCATTCATTGTGGTGTTTTACAAGCTCACGCCTAACTTTACACAATGTATTTTACAAGGCTCATACATAATCTTACAAGTGTTTTTTCAAGACTTACGTTTAACCTATACAAGAGTTTTTCCATACAAGGATCACTCTAAAACTCAAACCCAATGGTATTTAATGGCTCACACCAAGCCTTAACAACTCACTTATAAAGAATTAATGAGAGAGAGAGTTGAAAAATAAATTTGTAAGAGTTTGGCCATAATAAATTGTTATTCTCTTGCATTTAACACCATTTGATGGAGTCTTTATAGGTTGCTACCACCAAAGAGCCATTACAAATAAAACTATTTTCAAATCTCTAAAATTTATGGCAAAATCTTGCATTTAATGCTTATTAGATTAATGTCACGGTCGAGACAATAAGTCACAGTTGCGATCTACTTTTTGCTTTGGATTTTGCTAATTCACAGTCAAGATCTTGAAATATGTCCAATGGCTAATTACACGTCGCACTTTGACATTGGTTGTTCAAAAAAAGAGTCGTTGGATCCTTCTATAGCATATTGAAAGTAGTGGTAGCGATTTTGGGGAGGCTTGATGCTACCATTATCGTGAATTAGATTGGACTTTAGAGTTCCTAGCTTTCTTCAAGTCGCGGTTGCCACATTCAAATCGTCATCGTGACTTTTGAATCTCCAATGGTTTCCCTGACATGTGGCTTTGCCTGGTGGAGGGTTTAAAATCCTCCAACCAAGTTTGAAGCTAATGTTTGCGACCTCCACTGTGACTTCACTACAAACTAAACAGGATGTTTTGTTCCTTAAGTTTTCTTAGGTAGCGTTTACGACCTATGATTCTTGGTTGTGACTTAGGAGTCAACTTTCACACTCAAACCTTTTTCCTTCTATTCAACTTTCAATAAGTTCCTAACTTAATTTCTACAAGAACAACACTAAAATTTGGCATCAAAACCTTTCAATCTATATTGTTAAGATCAAAAGAGAGCTTTGACTTAGGTTTAGTCCAACAATCTCCCCCCTTTTTGATTTTGACAATATATATTGAATATGCAATGGGTAAAAAACAAAATATGCATTCTCTTAAGTATTTTAAGTGTTTGGAAGTTAATGTGAAGTGAATTATATGTTTTCTTTATGGATTCAAAGTGATGTAAACGCACTTGGGTAATGAAGTTCAAAAGTGTAAAAGTACTCCCCCTCAATCCATGCTCTCCTTTAGTCAAATTAATAAATTCAATTTATTTATCATTCTTTTTGCATGTTAAGTTTAATTTTCTCTCCCTTTTTGTCAAAATAAAAAAGAGAGTAGGTTAAGATAGAGATGGGGAATAAGGAGAGGGATTGTCTAATAACAACAAACACAAACAATTTGCACAAACGAACACAATAGAACATATATCACAAGAAGATAGATGGATGAAACACAAACCAAATGAAAATTTTATTACATATAATAGTTCAAACATACAAAGATGTTTGATTACACATATTAAGGCCATAAATTAAAAAAGGAAAAAAAACATAAACATAAAACATCAAAATGATTGAAAAATAAAAAAGAAACATTAAAAGGAAATTCTAAAAGGTTAGAGAAGTTTCACTATCTTCAACAACATCATCATCTCCCTCATCATCTTCTTCTTCATTGCCTTGATCCTCATGGCTACCTCCTTGTACTTATTCTTTTTCTTTTTCTTTTTCATTTCTTTCCTCCTTTTTTTATGTGTCCTTCTCTTCAAAATCTAGAAGGTAATAAGGTTTTATTCCCATTTTCCCTTGTAAATTGAAAAGATCACTATAAAGATGAGTGAGGATGTTGAATTTCCTCTTCATTACCCTTAGGACCTTGTACAATTTTTGATTAAGAGAAGAGAGAGAAATTGGAGAAGTTTCAGATTTTGATTTTACCTTAGGAATTTGAGGAAGAGCTTTTTGTTCTTGTAGTTCTCCTTTTTCAATCACTAGCCTCTTTCTCTTGGAGGCTTGGGAGGCTTTTTAGATCCTTGCATCTTAGGCTTCTAACAAGTAGGCATTAGAAAAAGGTTTGATGACCTTGGCATTGATGAAGTAGTTAAGGTTAAGGAAGTTTGAGTTTATAAGGTATTTTTGGTGAGTTAGGCTTTTTTTTTCTTCATTAAGGGCTCTCACAGAATGGCAGATAGCTATTATGTGGGAGGGAAAGAGAAATTGGCTTTCGATCTTAAGGCTTATATGAAGCAATTCATCTATAAGATAACGATTAGTTTGGATTGGTTTATTAGCAAGTAGATAATAAAGGAAAGCAAGGTATTTTTATGAGACCCTTTCATTGCCATCACCTTTTATACACATAGAGAAGTTGATTATACGTGTAAGAGCCAAAAAGGAAGGGTCTTAATGTGTTTGACAATGAATTTTTTGGGGTCGTGTTTGGTCTTAATGTAGTTTTAACTCCAAAAACTAGAATAATCAATGAAAAGTAAGGAAATGCTAAAAGGAATCTTATACCAGTTTGGATGTTAAAGTGGAGCAAAGTTAGGAATAGGTAATGTAGTATTGGTCCCTAAAGCATATAAAGGTAAGACCATACATACTAGCATTAGATTTTTCCTTCTTGCTAAGAGCCACAATGCACATGAATTGATGCATTCAACCAAGACAAGTCTAATAAGAATCCATTACAACTTCAAGGCCTAATTGTAAGAGGAGGGTAAAGAAGTTTAAAGATGCACTTGGAGCTTTTATACCATGAAAGATATGGAAAGAATTGGCCTAAACAGACCAAGGATTGCTTGAAGCATAAATGCATGAAGATGTGAGCTTGGACTCTTCAAATGGAATGCTTAATTTAATCTAATGGAGCCCAATTGATGGAGAGGACCAAAGGCCAACACCATTCTGACATAGCATGAAATTGAGCCCAAAATGTTAAGACAAGCCCAAATGTTAAAGATCCTTGCTAGATTTGCTTAGTTGGCATTAGTTGAAATTATCTTCCTATTGCCCTAAAAAATTCTCGTCATTGGTTGAATATCAAGTTACTTTTAGTTAGGATTCTTTAGTTAGTTATTTATGTGTATAAGGAACCTTGAAATAAGGTGTTTTAATGCTAGAAATTAGCTAGGCCATATCATGGCAACTAATAGGATTACTTAGGCCAAATCATGGCAACCAATAGGATTATTTGCTTTTAGTCTTTATGTGGGAGTGATATTAGTTCTCCTAATATGTAACATCCCTAGCCACATTCATTAGTATTATCACATGAGCATATGCATTAGATAAATAATCATTTAAAAGAACCATTGCATTTGGGGACACTCAAACATATATGTAGTGTTTGTATAGTTGTATGGCAAATTGTTTTATGTTGTGTGCATGTTATAATATCATAAATAATGGTGTTTTAGAGCTTAATTAAAAGTATAAGGAGTATATAGGAATTAGGAGATGGATGGAAGTGCTT